>JAODAG010330056.1:0-10879 GCA_027574785.1 Orphnurgus asper | reverse complement strand
ATCTGGTGGGGGGCTCTTTATGAGGTTGTTTATCCTTTATCCCAACCTTCTTCTTGCTAAACTAACTCGGTGTGTTTCTCGGAAACAAACATTGCGATGTGGGCCTCTAGCTGCGATGCGATCGAGGGACAAAACTGTTTGAAAAAAAAATTCTGAAAGAGGTTTATGTTGTTGAAAATATCCATTTTTAAAAATTTGACCCAATTATTTTGCAACAGCATGGAAAAATTCAATGTAAATTTTACCAACAACGACAGTGTATATCATGATTAAGCCTAACCACATCTGGGACCGTTCTTGTAAGGCGAAGCCATGGAGTCGTAAACTAAAAAGAATGGTGATAAATGGTAGAACAAGGATGAAAGCTCTAAACTCTGGGTAAAAATTTGGGTAAACCTTTATGAACAATATCAGCCTAAAACGACTCCGTGATTGAAGCTATAACCCTCCTCAGTGAAGCAAGAAGTTAAGGAACATATAATGATATAACATTGTCAGGAGCAAGTGGTGTGCTTCATGTAAGACCACCTCAAATATATCGTACATACATGAGTTTGCACTATTATTTTAATGTACACTATGTAGAAAACCTTCATGGTTTTTTTAAGAGGGATCAGGCCTGGAGTCGTCGTTTGAGGGGTGAAATAATGTGAATGGGATATAATTAGTTTCCTCAATGTTTTGCTGTGTGTGCCATGTGTCTAACACTGAGTTGGTTCAAGATATTTAGTGCAACCGCTCCTTGGGGATTGCCAACTGAAGGAAGTCGTCAATTGGACGACATCGATGATTATCTCGGACGATCGGACAATTAACCGTTAACATCGGCCTCTAGCTGCTATTTGCACACTGTCTGTATCCAGCGTGACATGCCTCCTTTTGATTATTTTGTAATTTGAATATTCATTACTGTGATGCATAAAAATATATGGTGCAGGTACATCTGACAGTGGCTTGTTCATGAGTTGTTATATTATGGTAGTATAGTACAGTACTATATATGGGAGTATCCCATAACCAGCATAGTAATACAACATATATGGGAGTATCCCGTAAACATATATAAACAGGTCTATAATACGGTTGAGATTAATTACTTGTGGTTGGTTATCACATGGATTTTGCGACCTTTGTGGATGAAGAAACTTTTCATCGGGGGTTAATTTTTCATGAGTCCTACCCTCATAACAAGGCCTAGCCTCCCATGACTGAGGGGGTTCGTCGATGCTGATGCATTGATGTAAAACTAAACGCTCGATTAGAACGGCATATCAGCGGTTTTGTTTGTTTGCCTACTATTTTTCGTATATATATTTGCAGATATTTCACTTACCTGGCAGACTTAGAATCCGCCCTCCACTACACGCTACGCCTCGAAGTCTCGTCTCGCAAGGAAATTAAGGGCGAAGAACTGGTTGCTCTGACCAATTACGTGTCCGTTTTGAATAAGGTAATAACAATAACATTCCAACTTGGACTTGTTCATCTTAGGCTTAAACAGATTCATTTAAGCTAACAAATCAAGAGTAGTGTCATATTTACCCTGTGATTTACAACAAATACTCCGTTATCTCGTACACACAACCATTTATATTTCCTATTTACCATGTGGGTTTAAGACATGTACTCTTAGGGCCCGAACATGTACTCGTAGGGCCGAAGGTCAAGAAGGCTTTAGAACTTAATTTTCGTAATCCAAACGTTGTGTTTAAAAACCTTCATAAACATGATAGGGCAGAGTGTTTCAAACAAGAAAGTAAATTGTTCCATGGTTTCAGAATCAAAATTTTGAAAAATGAATTATGTCAATTATGTCTGACTAATATGGTAATGGTGTTTATTATGTTGTGTACGTAGGGTTTCTGCCAGGTGGTGAGGGAATTTCCCACCTTCTGACAGGAAGGGGAGATATCCCCTTCTCAAAATTTGCTATATATTTTTTTATTCAGAAATCAATAAAATATTTGTTTACATGTTACTGTACCTAGAGTACTGTATATGTAGCTTGATAGACCCCCCCCATTATCTATACAGTACATAATACTGTAATTAGTACATGGGGAAGGGGTTTTCACTTTCTAAAAAAGTCTCTACTTTTGTTTTGTTTTTTTGGGGAGGGGATTTTGGGGGTCCCACCTTAATTCCAATCATGGCAGAATCTGGGCGTCCGGTAGTAAATGGTATCGTAGCCCTCGTGTATAACTATCAAGTTTAAATTTATATAGCACACAATGCAAAAGCTTACTTTCTGGAGGGTGGATGAGACACGACACTGTGTTAGACCTCATTCGATTAGACGGTTGAACCAACAGTCGCGTTGGTGTACTTCAGTAACCGAACGAATGTGCACCAAAATCGGTTGGGTGCGACGTAGACTTAAAGTGTTAATAATCTAACGCCCCCTCCCGCTAAAACATGAAATTTCCACGACCCTGTTTATTTCAAACTATTTTCAACTAACTTCAAGTGGTACTGCTAGCCGAAGTCCAAACGTTACGCAAACAAAGGCTTTCATTACATCTAGGCTGGGACTGCAATTGGCAAAATGGCATTTCGTTAGGCTAGTGCCATGAAGTCAAAACTGGTACTGCATTGTACGCCTGACTTTCTTAAATGGCACGTACCAGCGGGCTATCCCCAACCTGGCCAGACGATCCCATCCGGCCCACAACAAAAAATCTGGCTGATTAAAAAATTGATAATTGGAAATCAGGTCATTCTACAGAATATGGTGATGTTACCTACTCCTACTCTAACCCTACTATTAACCTAATCCCCAGTCTAAACCTAACCCCACTTTAACCTTAACCCCACCCTAACCATTGTCACCATAACCCCCACCCTATAACCCACACCCATTACTTTGGAGTTCCATCACCACTTTCTGTAGGACCCGATTCAAAATTCAAGCCAAATATCAAGATACCAAGTTCCCCTGGGGGTGGGGAGGAGTAGAATATGTATCCCTAGCCTAAGTTTGCGTGCATGCATAAAATTAATATTATTACTCTACTATTGTTCATCATGGACAAACTATGGCCCGCCTAGCCGAGCATTAGCCTACTGTAGCCTAGGCTAGGTCAACATTAATCATAAAAGGCCAACGTTTGTCCTATGATTGGTTCATCAGTTCATTGAATTGATGGTTTTGAGTTACATAGATACAGGTAGATAGATTGATATGTTTTTAACAATTCAATTGAACCAAAGTGTTAGTGGTGGTAGCCTTAATATCCCACCAACCACACAGGACACATCTCCCTTTCGTCGCCTCTTACCACAGTTACAGTGGGCGTATTCTTTAAGCCCGCAACGTTAACCCACACGGGTCAAACACAAAATTTCCTGTTAGCAGTACGTGGTTCAACTTTGTGTGAACCTTGCTGTGACTACGATAATTTCATTTCGCATAACTTGACCGTACACAAGTAACGTTACACCTGTAGGCTACCGCTATTTATCAGTATTACTTAGGCTATAGTATTACTATTTATGTCGCTCTATCCTGGACACATTTGTGAATTGTATATAGCCAATTTTGCATTTTTTGGCAAAAACTGTGAATTTGATGAAAAGCTGTTGCAGCGAGATAAGAAATCAATTCAAATCTGCCCCGTTGAGAGTTTGTCGTCGAGGAGTAACGTTGCTCGTCTTCCATCCTACCGCGACTCGCGGTGGTGGTGGTGATCTCTTCCACAGTACTTCCCCGCGAGGGCTCCGGTGGCCGAGTTTCTCAGCAGCATCGACCAGAAGCTGCAGGGTGCCAGCTGGCTGGAGGGCATCCCCATCGAGACGTGGACGTCTCTCGTAAACGCCGAAAAGGTAAAAATATGCGAAATAGGACGTTCGCCGTCAAACCCATCCCCCGCCCTCCCCATGCAAAATGGTCTCTTTCTGTATATATTATATTTTGAGGAATATTTAGATAATGATAAAACAAGTTATTGTTTGTCCTCTTTGGGAAATAATTTATAAATCTTAAACCAGGAGCTAGCTTGTAATTTTAGACCAAGATTAGACTTGCCTCATTATGTGAAAAATTTTGATTGTGAAAGTTGTCAACTTCCACTTTTGGAAATGCATCTTGGCTTAAACCTCACTTTAACCTCTTCCAAGCTGAAATCACTCCACTTCTCCTTCGTCGTCCGAGGAGAGTCTCCTTCGCTCCCTGGTCTTTTGATCTCTTGGTCACCAGGGTCAAGGTTAAACATATTCTGACCCTGTCTGACATGATGCGACTGCACCACTAGCTTTATGTGAAGCTGAGCTGTTAATCTTCTAGAGAGACAGTTTTATGACCAATTTTAAGTACCAAGGAAACCACAACAACTTGCTTGGCATAGCTCAGGAAACTGCAAACAGCTTAATTTAAAAGGTTCTTTGAAAGTCACAAAGGGAAGAATACTGCTTGCAGCCTGTGAGAGTTCTTTGTTTATCCAAGCTCTCACCACACACAGCGATCTAGTACAGAATGGTCATTAATGAAGGGGAATTTATTACTGGGGGGTAGGTTTTAATAACCTCAGCTTTTATGTTTTGAAATCACTCCACTTCTCCTTCGTCGTCCAGGAGAGTCTCCTTCGCTCCCTGGTCTTTTGATCTCTTGGTCACCAGGGTCAAGGTTAAACGTATTCTGACCCTGTCTGACATGATGCACTGCACCACTAGCTCTATGTGAAGCTGAGCTGTTAATCTTCTAGAGAGACAGTTTTATGACCAATTTTAAGTACCAAGGAAACCACAACAACTTGCTTGGCATAGCTCAGGAAACTGCAAACAGCTTAATTTAAAAGGTTCTTTGAAAGTCACAAAGGGAAGAATACTGCTTGCAGCCTGTGAGAGTTCTTTGTTTATCCAAGCTCTCACCACACACAGCGATCTAGTACAGAATGGTCATTAATGAAGGGGAATTTATTACTGGGGGGTAGGTTTTAATAACCCCAGCTTTTATGTTTTGAACCCCATTTTTATCGTTACGGACTGGCGGTTTGGATGAGGAAGGATTAAGAGCGGGCGTGGAGGCATCGATGAATTAATGGCTCCACCATCCATCCTATACTGCGTTTAGCAACGTCCCAGTGTATGCCATTGTAATGTAGTCTGATGTTTAACTACATTCTAAACTGTCAGAGGATTGATCTATGAAAGCTGCAGTCTGATGTTTAACTATGTCTTGAACTGTGAGAGGATTGATAAATGACAGCTGTAAATTTGATGTCTAACTACATCATAAACTGTGATAGTTTGATAGTTAGATGAAATTTGCAGTCTGATGTTTAACCATGTCAAAATCTTTGAGAGGATTGATATATGAAAGCTGTAGTCTGCTGTTTAACTATGTCATAAACTGTGAGAGGGTGATACATGGAATCTCCAGTCTGATGTTTAACTATGTCATAAACTGTGAGAGGCTTGATACTTGAAATCTGTAGTCTGATGTTTAACTATGTCATAAACTGTGAGAGGATTGATATTTTAAATCTGTAGGCTGATGTTTAACTATGTCACAAACTGTGAGAGGATTGATATATGAAATCTGTAGTCTGCTGTTTAACTATGTCATAAACTGTGAGAGGGTGACACATGGAATCTCCAGTCTGTTGTTTAACTATAGACTTTAAGAGTGTTATATTTTTTACATAGGATTTGAATGTGCGATAGATGAATTTCTGAATAATGTGAAGTTTGTTGATATGAGTAGCCGAGGCATAACCCCAGACAACGGCACATGAGGAAAGGTAGGGGAAGCACTAGACTATTTATAAATAGTAATGAGGATTCTCAGCAAATGGAACTGTCTACAGCTTGTAAATCATGCTGGCTCTCGTCGCTGCAGGTCTTGTCATACCACTGAACCCAATGTAGTCACCTCAGTGAATTAATTTTGACAGAATGATAGTCTATCTATGTCACTTGTTGAAATACAGGGGATACGTTTGATTAATTAACCTTGAAATTTGAGCCAGGTAATAAAACAAGACAATGCGACCATTTTTGCTACCCACGGGACGACATTTGCTTGTGTTAGATATGCCACCTTCATGACTCGGTGTGTATTCCAGAACCTTTTTTGCATCTGGATAACCGGTAATCGTGCATAGAGCGGTGCACATCGTTGTATAGGCTTTAAACAAACTTTTTCCACCGCCTGCTTCAACAGACTTCCAGTTTGCTACCAGCCGAGCAGAACTGGGTCGGATGCAAAGGCAGTTCAAAGTACTTCAGGGGTTACCCTTGTTCCCTCTGGACTTTATTCCACGTTCTTACCGTAATGCAGGCAGAGATCGACGAAAATAGTAAGGAGCCGTACTTCAAAGTATTTTACTTCAAAATTAAAAGTTGCCTTTAACGTTTGGTGGGTGATTAGGGTCGGGAATCCTCTCAGGCTCGTATAAAACCCTGTCCACGGCGATGGTGGTTGAACACCTGCTCTATTCTACCAATGTTCAAGAGGTTAACCAGGCAGACACGTAAACCATCCATCCCATCCTGCTCCCGCAGCTGCCATCTATGACATGCATCCTGCAGACACGGGCGTACCGTGAGGTTATTTGACCACTTTCTCGGTGACTGGGGTAGGGGAGGGCAAACCGACCTCACCCTAAAGACTTGCATTGAAATAAAAACTGCTGCCTAGTTGGTTGTCTCAACGTCCTTTTAGACTTGCTTCAAGCCTTCCATCAATGCGAATAAATCAAGAAAACAACGATATCTCAAAGCAGAAACAAAATATTTGTTACTCCCCCCCCCCCTTCGATCCTGTGTGCCCCTCTGGGGCCCCGATCCCCCTACTCGCATCCGTGAATACGTCGTACCTTAAACTTCCGTCCACGTCCCAATTCAGATCCCAAGGTCGACGGCCTGGAGGTCCTGCGGACGATGAAGGCGTACGTGACAAACTTTTTCGGCTGCGTAGAGTGCAGCCTCAACTTCGAGGCGGAGAGCGCCAATCTGGCGCTGGAGGTCTCCGGCTTGGACAGCGCCGTCCTGTGGCTGTGGCGGGTGCACAACCGGGTCAACGAGAGGCTGAGGGGGGACGACACGGAGGACCCGTCGTTCCGGAAGGTCCAGTTCCCGCCCCCGTCGCTCTGCGGCGGCTGCCGCCAGCGGGGGGGCGGCGGCGCGTGGGACGAGCGAGAGGTCCTGGCCTACCTGAAGAACCGGTACCGCGCGGCCAGTTTAAACTTCACCGGCGTGGCGGCGGCGTCGAGGGGCGGCCGCCGTCGCGGCCACCCGCGGCAGGTCGGCCGGAGGGAGGCCGCCCTCCAGGGGGAGTTGCGCCCGGAACTGATCGGCAGGGTCAGGCAGAGGAAGTACAGCGCCGAGGCGTTGCCAAGGCCGAGGGCCTTCAGCGTGCTGGGCGTGACGGTGTTCGACGTCAGCATCTGCCTCGTGGTGAACCTCTTTTGCGTCGGCCTGGTGGTGATCGTTTACTTTGTCTTCTTCAGGAGGAGGAAGTTTAAGGCGTGCCAGTCCTGCTTGTAATCCGTCCGGCGTTTCCATCGTGAACGACCGTAAGAATGTCGATGCGTGTGCTCCCGCTGTGGTTTCTCGTACGACCAGATGGGTGCTTAGTTTGAGAGTTGAGGAACGTAATTGAGCGATATCGACCTGGCAGGGATCGGTCGCGTGAAGGCTGTGGTGGGCATCATAGTCAATATGAATAAGGAGGCTGGCCGGTTTTGTTGCATGGACAGTGTATCGCTTGTTACAACTGGTTTTTACAGCCAAGAGAGAAGAATCTTATGGAATTTGAAGGAGCAATTTCGGATTAGAAAGTCGATGTTGTGATGCCACAAAGTGTTATAATGTAGTGTTTTCATTTATATGGTACTTTGTGACAAGGACTTATATGACCGAAAGGTTATGGTATACGAAATACGAATGCAGGTACAACATTCTATTGTCATAACCGTGTCAAATCGTAAACCGGTACATGTGGTGGGCAGACGACAGTACGGTTTATACCATGTGATGACCTTGATTCTAGGTGAGGTAATTTTTACCTGACCATTGCTACCAGGCAAAACAGTCACAATCGCCTCCTTAGCTGGCTGGGCTGCGCTTGTTTCAATTCCTAAATACTGATCTCAGGGACTTTATACTTTATGTCGGACCGTATATCGCGACCAGGCCAATGTTTAGTACAAACCTCCCATGTGCGTCATGGTCGTTAGGTTTATTATTGGGAAGGACAAATCTGTCTTTCCACCCTCAGATTCCTGGATTTGTGAGGGTAAAAGAAATTGCTGAAAGAAGTCACAAAGGAATAATTATGGGCTCTCCTAAAAACACCGAACTGTCACAAATAAAAATCTCAGCTCCTGACCAGTCTTTGCCAAGGCAATTCACAAGTGAACGGTGTATCTCTTTCTCTGATGTACAAACTTGGATGATCAGTTCTTGACATATTGATAGCTTAGTGTAAGTAATTGTGTTTACAGCTCAATTAACTGTTATAACAGTGACCAGGCAATGATTGTTAGAGATAACAGAATAGGAAACAATTAGTTTGCTAATCCTTTGTATATTAAAATCACTTCATGGTACGTATTCTTTTTCCAAATGTTAATTTTGTTTGTACTGTTTCATTAAGGGTCATGTAGAGTTTGATTCATTACTTACAAGACAAATTAGCTTTAATAGCCATATTTTTTCAGGGGGGGGGGGTGTTGTTAAGGGTCAACGATGTCTCTCTTGGGTTTCTGTGTGAAACTCTGATACATAACATCAACAATGTCTCTCTTGGGTTTGTTTATCAAACTCTGATACATATCATCAACAATGTCTCTCTTGGGTTTCTGTATCAAACTCTGATACATATCATCAACGATGTCTCTCTTGGGTTTCTTTATCAAACTCTGATACATATCATCAACAATGTCTCTCTTGGGTTTCTTTATCAAACTCTGATACATATCATCAATGATGTCTCTCTTGGGTTTCTTTGTCAAACTCTGACACATATTAACGATGTCTCTCTTGGGTTTCTTTATCAAACTCTGATACATATCATCAACAATGTCTCTCTTGGGTTTCTGTATCAAACTATACATATCATCAACGATGTCTCTCTTGGGTTTCTGTATCAAACTCTGATACATATCATCAACAATGTCTCTCTTGGTTTCTGTATCAAACTCTGATACATATCATCAACGATGTCTCTCTTGGGTTTCTTGGAAGTGTCGTCCCCTTGCACAATTTATTACCCACATCGGTAGTATACTCGGGGCCGGGGGTTATGTTGTGGTATTTGGGAGCTTGGTAAAACCCTGGGAGTTGCTAAGGGTGGAGTCACCGATCAAAATTTATGTAGCTCTCTCATCGAAGTTATTCGTGTGTGATACGCGCGGGTGGTTACGTTGTGGTATTTGGGAGCTGGGGTAAAACCCTCCGAATGTAGCTCTCTCATTGAAGTTATTCGTGTGTGATATGGGTGGGGTCACTTGTGCCCCAAATTATAAGTTGTTTATAAATGAATAACGATGCACTGCACTTGAAGCTTATGGACCAAATTATCGACTTAATCGCTCGGGGAATGAAACATTTAGGGTGATGATGAACGTGGAACTTTCAGCGGAGGCTGAAAGGTCGCTGAGAAGGGTGGCGTTTTTAAATCGGCAAAAATGGGGTTGAAAGAGAGAAATATATTTCCTCTTGCAAGTCTTTGTAGTGCATATTAGATTTATGTATCAATTTATGTATCAATTGCTTGAAATTAATTTATATAAATATTTAAATAAATATATATATATCCTACAACGAGGACGGAATGGTTATGGGAAATGTAGTTATGAAAATCATTAATGGCGGGGAATTTAGTACAGTAATTCTCCTGTCATGATAACTGATGTAGACAGCAATTTTTTTTTACTAAGAGGTCAGGACCATATCCCCGTCCCCCTCCTGAGATTTTCAGATTACTTCTATTTATTTTTTTGCTTTTAACGTTTTAACCAGAAAGTAAAATTTTTTCAGGACTGCTACCATTAACGTTGTTACGCTAACGATGAAATATCACCGTAAGTGTTCAAAACGTTTATAATGCAAAATGCAAGAGCGTCTTGGCAGGGAGTGGGGGTAACCCACTACCCTGCATTCGCAAGGTAATCGAGGCATTCGCTGTTCCTAGGAATCTCATCCAAGCTGCGTGCCCTGGAGGTTGTTTATATCAGTGTATCGCAGTAGCCTACGTACTGTGTGGAAAAACTGACATGACATTACGGTGTAGTGTAATATTTAATTGTCTGTATTATTATACAGTGGTCTCATTTGGTTGGAGGAAACCAGATATGAATATGCAAACATGAATTAATGAACTTAAGGAACTTCCTGTAATAGAGCAGGGTTGACTGCAATTAAAGTACATATTATGTACATATTAACCATCTGTACCTAGGTGATACCTGGGTAATGTGTATGGGCTTGAATCAATATATATGCATGTGTGGGAGAATCACCATGGTTATGCAATCATGAATATGCATATGAGAGAGCTTCAGTATGCATATCATTAGCTGCAAGAGAGATTTTTATTTTCTTATGGATGGCGTAGGACTGGGGAATGGGTCAGCCTGTTTGGCATTTGATACCATGGCACTTACAGCCATTGTTTGGTTTAAATCCCAATTTATTTATTTTTCTTGGGAGGGTTTTCTTAAAACCCAGTGACGAATGGCTTAGATTGCCTTAGTGATAAAGAAAAACTTCATATACATTCGACTAATACATTTATACATGGATGGTACTTATTTTCATGTAAAGTAATAATTTGATTCAATAGCACTGGATTTTTTTAACTGTCTGAGTGCAACAAACTGCACACAATCCCACTTTGTTCACAGAGAGGGGAGAATATATTATTCAGAGAGAGAGA
>JAODAG010330034.1:0-10883 GCA_027574785.1 Orphnurgus asper | reverse complement strand
ATATATATAGATATATATATATAGATATATACATAGATATATATAGATTTATATATATAGATATATCTATATATATGTATGTTACATGTTCGCCCGCAGGTCTATGTAACCTCGGAATCCACCCTATCATAAGTTTCTGCCCTCCCATGTAATTTGCGGTGCTTTATTAAACATTAGCCTGGTGTTATAGGAAATGTGAAAACTTGGAGACCCTCCAAATAATTTCAAATCATACCTAAAAAAGAGTAGTGAAACTTGTACTTACAGTCTTGGCGCAGTTTTTGAGAGTATAGATGACAGTGCGTGTGATCTGGCGTATAAGCAATTATACGCCACGTATCGGTCGAATAGATTCCCGACGGGTATTCTTTTCCCCTTTGGATTCAGGTTTACCTCCGACTGGAAGCTGGCAAGACTTAAAGGACCACATGAGAGAGGCCGGAGATGTCTGCTACACGGACGTGTACAACGACGGCACCGGGGTGGTAGAGTTTGTGAGGTTGCAGGACATGGAGTATGCCATCAGAAACCTCGACAACTCGCAGTTCAGATCTCACCAGGTATTTCCATGAAGCAGGGTCCGTCTCACCGAGGCCAGCCATGTCTTCGCATCGGCTAAGACCCCCCCCTCATTGTAAAGATGTCGGAGAGGTTGTTTGACTAGTAATTGTTGAAAATACGAAAGCCTTTGTTATCGAACGGGTGACTTCGTCGGCTAGATAGAGATCTGTTTGTGCTTTAGTTTGAATGAACATTTGGTTCAAAAACATAAAAAGAAAGAAACAACGGCAGAAGATACGGATGTTTTAAGATTTTTTGGGGGTTTTTGCTGTGTCTTGGCAAAAGTTGCATGCGGATGCATACACATGGTGATGTAGAATTTACCAATGAAAGACAGTCCATATATTGTGTAATCATTCAGTTATATTTAAATTAATCCATTCCTCAACACGGCGAAGTCCCGGCGTGTTGTCACCCGTCTAGTTTATTAGTCCTCTTCGTTTATCCCTCTCTTTCATCCTGCCCCACCACCACCCTCCCTCCAGGGCGAAGTGCGACGCATCATCGTCAGAGAGGACAACGTCGCTGCCGAGAGGAGCCGATCCAGAAGCTACTCCCCGAAGAGGTACCGGGGCGGGTACTCCCCACAGCCGCCGCCGTACCGGAGGTCCAGGAGTAACTCCCGGAACCGCTCGTACTCCCGCTCCAGCTCCAGAGACTGAAGGCTGCCCGGGGGGGTGTGCGAGGAGGACCTCGTCGCCGGATCCGAACAACGAATCCCCGACATCCGGAACTCTCGTCCAGAACGAGGCTCTGGTGTGTACCCTTGTCAAAAAAAACCACTCTTTTATTTTTACCATGCACGTATGCAAAATTTAATCATGTTTTTGTATGTTTGCTCTTGGTTTTTCTTATTTCTTGTTCCTTATTAAATCGTGTTCGACCTGTCGTTAGATCGTAGTATCAATGCAAGACCTCCAAATAATGTATTATGAGGTCGAAGACATTTCTCGTGAACAAATTATTGTGGAGTGTTTCATCGATTTGTAAATTACCGAAACGATCACTGTATAGGCAAAATTTACTATATACTTGCAATTATGATTTGGCCAATCACAACCGCCAACTTCTAGTTGGCGGTTGTGATTTCTGGGACCACCATTTAGTGGTAAGTTTCGTTACGGTTCTATCTATGGGTTCTAAGTTGCTGGAATAGAGGATTGGGTGAAAGCTTGCACCGCCCCTCCGTTCAAGTAGAGACCACAATAGTTCACGTAAAACATCAAGTCAAATGTTGGACAAATAAACATAATCTGGTTAAATTTTCTTTTTGACAGAAAATGAATTTAACCATCTGGAGAAATTCATCCTGAGGTTTAAAGGACAATTTTATATTAACTAATTTTTTCCTTGTTCCAGTTTCATTTGGTGTTTTATCCCAGGAACTCGCGAAACTTTAGAACTCAATTGCCACCACATACTGTATATAACATCCTGCCGTATCTCTGGTAGGAAATGTTTCTTTCAGCTGCCAACGTTTAGCGTACTCATGTACAAGATACGTGTGTTCAGCACACCTGTGTGCACGGACTGTTTGCATACATGTGTATAGGGACGAACTGGGTTTGTGATGAACGTTACTTAACTTGCGTGTTTGCGATGGATGTAAGCTGCTCGGCTGAACGTATGGTTACTAATACTTAGCGAGGAGCAAATTCGTCCGCTCTATGTTGGGTATCGTTTCAAATTCCCGCTCTATGTTGGGTATCTTTTCAAATTCTTGTTTCAAATTCTCGAATAAAAGAAGTCGTAGGTAGAAACCAAATGGTAGATTGAAATTTTTTCTTTTTTGGCCGACTCGGCACTATTTTTAGCATTGGGTTATAATTCCGCTCTTTTGCTAGTTTTTTGTTTGTTTTGTTTCTATGATGTGACTGGCAGTGTTCTTAGGTTCCCTTCCCAAGCAACGTGCACTGGCAATCTCCCCCCCCCCACTCCCTATTAGCTTGACCTGCCAGGTAATATGTGACATTCCCACCCACACTGCTGTATTCTAGCACCGGTATCTTGTCGTTTTGTCGTTTATCTCAGCGGATTGTTTCACTGTGTCAAGTACGTCCTAGTGAACAGTGACATTTGGTTACTACTTTTAATTGCGCAGTGAATTGTTTTTGTGTTTGTTGTTGTTTTTTTTGGTTTATCTTGTGAAGTAGGGAGAATTTTCTTAGTGAGTCGAGGTAAGTGCAAGTAAAAAACAGGTTGGATGTGGCATGGATGTGACTTTAGGGTGTCAGGGAGGGGTTGGGTTGGGCTCTTATTTAGGCTGGGTGGTTAACCAGTTGATCAATCTGTTTTAGTAATTTAGTTAGTAATATTGGTTTCCTGTTAATATGTATAGAAATTTTCATGGCTTAGTGATGTGGATGGTACCATGTACCCATCAAATAATCTATGCAGATTAGTTTATGATTTATTGATGTAGATGGTACCACATACCCATCCGATAACTTTGTAGATATTTTCATGGTTTAGTGATGCAGGTGGTACCACATACTCATCCGAAAACTATGTAGCTACGTTTCATGGTTTAGCGATGCAGATGGTACAGTACCACATACCCATCCGATAACTATGTAGCTACGTTCATGGTTTAGTGATGCAGATGGTACCATATACCCATCTGATAACTATGTAGAATAAGTTCATTGTTTAGTGATGTAGATGGTACCATGTACCCTTCAAATAACTATGCAGATAAGTTCATGGATTATTGATGTAGATGGTACCATATACCCATTCGATAACTATGGACTAGATATGTTCATGGTTTATTGATGTTGTTAGTACCATATACCCTTCCAATAACTATGTATATATTTTCATGGTTTAGTTACGTAGATGGTACCATATACCCATCCGATAACTAAGTAGATATGGTCATGGTTTAGTGATGTAGTGATGGTGTCATCTGTCATCTTCTCTTCCGATGGCCATTGCTTTTACTTCTGGGGAGTAATCCTGGCCGAGTACATTGGGGGAGGAGCGATACCTCAAATCTTTGTGTAAATTGAATATTATCTTTCAGTTTGCTGCTGCACGTTGGCTCGACTTAGTAATAAACCTGTACGATCTGTGGAAAACATTTAACTCATTTCTTTCATTTATTACAGATATCTAGGAATTTGGAATTGATTTATGTGGATCGTTGTTGCATAAGTGGATTTATTAGCTTTGGATCCATGGCTTGGAATCGTAGAACTCTGGCATGAACAGAGGCAAAAGTTAGGATGTATCACAAATGGATCTAGCAAATCTGGAAATTTGGAGGAAAAAATACGGGAGAGTGTGAGGCAAGGCAGTTGAACGAGGGTCATCAATGGATCCACCCTCCGTAGAATGGATCTGAGGAAAATTAGGACCCATTTTTGTTACACTAAAAGCATGGCTTCGACTTGTTCTGGAAACAGGGATGGATGGATTTATTCCTTCGGATCACTATTAATGGATCCAAGCTCCACGGAATGGAGAAGAGGGAAAATCATGGAGGCTTATATGCAAGCCAAAAAGCATGCGCTCTGTTTATTCTGGAAATTGGAAACAGGGAATGGACGTAGGTCAAAGGAATACAAAGTTGGATGGATTCATTCCTTCGGATCACTATTAATGGATCCAAGCTCCATGGAATGGAGAAGAGGGAAATTCTAGGAGGCTTATGCAAGCCAAAGAGCATGGGCTCTGTTTATTCTGGAAATTGGAAACAGGGAATGGACATAGGTCAAAGGAATACAAAGTACTTAGAATGGATTTATTCTTTTGGATCACTATGGATCCAGGCTCCACAGAATGGAGAAGAGGGAAATTCTAGGAGGCTTATGGAAGCCAAAAATCATGGGCTCTGTATATTCTGGAATTGGAAACAGGGAATGGACATAGGTCAAAGGAATACAAAGTTGGATGGATTCATTCCTGCGGATCACTATTAATGGACCCTCGCTCTGTAGAGCAGATAGAAGGAAAGTTAAGGAGGATTATGCAAGGGGTGAGGGTGGGTTCTTAATCATCTTAGCTATAGTTAGATGTTTGAGGTAGATGATCAATAATCAATATCTGGTTAAAATGGTACCAATGCATTATTAATAGCTTTCCAAATTCGATGTTGTTTGAAATTTGGATAAAGGGCAAATGAAGAGGCCCAATCGTTGTTACCCATTCATTGGTATCTCCAGATCACCGAAATTACAATAATGACAGAAATAACACAAAATCTGGAACTGGTTTCTGTTTATTGAATTGGGGTGGGTCAAAAGAATTAAAATATAGAAGGGTCTGTTATTCAGGGGTCAGGACATTGACATTTGCAAATTAAGGAAACAAACTGAAAAAGAATTTGGTTATTAGAAGATTAATGGGAGGCATGGATCAAACATACTTCTCATGGATCAGGACACTTTTGAATTCACATCAAAGGAAAGGAATCTAATTAAAGAATAAAAGAAATTAAAAAATATGATATAGAATTTAGTTAAATCTGGAATTCAAAATAGAGTATGAAGGATCTTTCTCCAGGATTAGGACACATTGGCATTCACATTAAAGGAAAGGAAATTAAAGAATAAAGTTGTCTGGAATTCAAAACGAGGCTCAAATAGATAGCTAAAGGAAGGTTCAAGGAGTTTGACGGATCTTTTGCCAGGATTAGGACACTTTCGAATTGACATCAAAGGAAAGGAAACTAAAGAGGACCTATCTTTAATATAATATTATAATATTATTCAAATAGCTGAAGGAAGCTTCAAGGAGTTTGAATGATCTTTCTCCAGGATCAGGACATCTTTGGAATTCACATTAAAGGAAAGGAAATTAAAGAATATACTTAAGTCTGGAATTCAAAAAGAGGCTCAAATAGCTGAAGGAAGGTTCAAGGAGTATGAAGGATCAGGATACTTTGGAATTCACATTAAAGGAAAGGAAATAGTTAAGTCTGAAATTCCAAAAGAGGCTCAAATAGATAGCTGAAGGAAGGTTTCAAGGAGTTTGAAGGATCTTTCTCCAGGATCAGGAATTCACATCAATGTAAGGAAGTTAAAGAGGATCTATCTCTGATATAACATAGAATCTTGTTAAGTCTGGAATTCAAAACGAGGCTCAAATAGATAGCTGAAGGAAGGTTCATGGAGTTTGAAGGGTCTTTCTCCAGGATCAGGAATTCACATCAATGTAAGGAAGTTAAAGAGGATCTATCTCTGATATAACATAGAATTTTGTTAAGTCTGGAATTCAAAACGAGGCTCAAATAGATAGCTGAAGGAAGGTTCATGGAGTTCGAAGGATCTCTCTCATGGATCAGGACACATTGGAATTCACATCAAAGGATGGAAGTTAAGGAAGTTAATGGAAGTTAAGAGGACCTATTTCTAATAAAATAAAGATCTTGTTAAGTGGAGAAAGAGGCTCAAATAGCTGAAGGAAGGTTCAAGGAGTTCTAAGAATCTTGTTAATTTTGGAATTCAGAAAGAGTCTCAACTAGATAGCTGAAGGCAGGGGTTGAAGGAGTTCACAAAGTTCAAAGATCAGGGCAATTCACATCAAAGGAAAGAAAGTCAATGATGACACTTGCAAAAATAACATGGAATTAATACAGGTAGCAATGTGAAGGAGATCAAAATATTTGAAATATTCTATGGAAATCTATTTGAGGCATGGTAGTAGGCACTGGTCAGGAGAATTTCCATCAAAGGAAAGAAAACCGATGAGGGCTTTTCGTCTCCCTAAATTGTCTGGAATTCAGAAAGGAGGTATCAAGAATCTTTTGGAATTTACAGCAAGAGGAATTCTATGAATATGCTCTCCAGGTTTAGCTGATTTGTAGTAGGATGGTTAAAAGGAATTTTAAAATTCAAAGGATATGCTGTATCTTTGAAGCATGGAATCTGGAACCTATCATTCAATTCATGATGGAGGAAAGTACTAAACTAGGCAACACTGTACTTGCAATGTAAGCACATTGAGGCATCATCTACACATTAGAATGATACAGGCCTGAGCTGACTGACAGAGCTCCACGGAAATGACAGTATTGTACTGATATGACCACCGTAGGCCAGTCCCTGAACTTTGGTGCTGTGAACAAGGCAGGAAATTGTTCAAAAAATGGTTGCATAACGACAGAATTTCTTCAACTGGGCCGCATCATGAAAGTAGCAGACACGCGAATGCAATAGTAGAGGGCGACATGACCAATTGGGTACAAATATGGATTTGCTCACAATTATTCCTACCCGGATGAATGCAATCGTAGAGAGCGACAACCAAAACGGATTGTTGCTACAATTCAAAATAATCAAAGTTCAGGGGGCTGTGATTAATGATTTATGCAATCTAATAAGGCTGGAATTTGGAAAGAGGTTAGTAGCAGGAGGGTGGCTAATGAATTTAAATTCGAACAATCTATCTCTACAAACCACGAGAACATTGGATCAGGAAAATTGGGGGGAACTCACTCGCTGAAATTTACTTGAGAGAGAAGTATTCTGTGTTGGCCTTTCTTGAAGGAGTCGTGACATAAATATGCACTAAACTTTGAAACGATAGTTGTTGTTTGTATTTTTCAAATGCAAAGTAATAATCTCTACTGGAAATTCCCCCCCCCAAAAAAAACCAGAATGCTAAGAATAAAAGGTACTAACCCTGCCCCCCCCAAAAATAAATAAAATGTTCTATTGGAAATCTCTAAATTTACCCTAGCTGAAAGCTGTTGTCATTTTTAATGGCATATGTGTGGATTTTTTAGCCTTCCAGTCATACCTCAGGAATAACCCTTGACCTGACCACACTGAAATATGTGCATAGGTTCATTTTCCTAATATGGTCATCAGCACATAATTAATGGTTTGTAGTTCAGCCTCTGCACAAATCATGTACCAAAATGTGACATCAGTAAATACCACTCCTCTAACATTTCCACATTATTTTAGTTATGTGGACGTGTGTTGTTTGGACAAGAAAACTGCCGTTGAACGCATATAAATACGATTAACTCATGCCGGTGTATATAGAAGGCTAACATATGGGATGGTGTGCCAATGTTTGCTAATGTCCAGGAATCCATGGAACAGAAGTGGAAATTCCTTCCGACACGCACCAACTGATCATTAAAGGGGCATGTAATCCCCAAGACTAGGACAAGAGTAAGTCGGAGGGCCCGCTTGGTAATGGTCCATCGAACTGTTCTTGTGGGGAAAAACCACGGAATTTGGTAAGATTTGAGACAACTGTTGTAGAGAATTTTAATTAAAAGGAAACACTGCCAGTTGTGCATTTGTGTCGTACAGAGTTATGAAGGTATATATTATGTACACAGGTGTCTGAGTAGTTATTTAGTGGTTGATTGTTGAAATTTGTGAAAGCGTAGGGCACAAGTGATTAGTCTTTCGTTACTCCATAGCAGGTTATTCTTGACTAAACTCACATATTCAAGAGAGGAATATAATATGCAAGAGGGGAAACTATTTTGTTCAACAGGGAGAATATATTAGTCAGGAGGGGTAATATATTATTCAAGAGGGAATATATTAAAAGGGGAATAAAATTTTCAAATGGAGATAAAATATTCATATGGAGAATATTATTCAAGAGGGAAATATAACATTCAAGAGTGGGGAATGTGATATTCTAGAAGGAATGCTGTTCTTCAAAAAAGGATTTAATATACAAGAGGGGGAATATATTATTCAAGAGGGAATTTAATATTCAAATGGGGGAATATATTGTTAAATAGGGGAATAAAATGGCAAATAATATATTCAAATGGAGAATAAAATATTCAAAAGGGGAAATTATTATTCAACGGAATATATTATTTTACATGGAGAATATAATATTCAAGAGGAACATAATATATTCAAGAGGAACATAATATATTCAAGAGGGGGAATGTTAGTCTATTTATTTGCAACATGAAATGCTTTAGAGGATGTGTTTATTAATCTCTAATAATCTCTCGACAAGATAAATTGCTATAAAACAAGGAAATAACAGAACTATCAGATGTTTAATTGAAGCTTCTTCAAAGCCAGTTTTGTTTATTTCAGACAATGAACAGCGTAGATCATAGACTGGACAGCACACAGAATCGACTAAACACACGACACATTACTACATTTACATGATGGAAAAAGCTACACTTTATACATCGGTACAAACTCATTTACAATTAAAATTGATACAAAATTAAATCAGCATGAAAAAAGCCACACCGTCCATTCGTCGTTGGAAAGCCAAGAACGAGAAACCCGTTCTGTTACATTGTTCATGTACGTCACAGACGTGCATTGTTCTTCACAGTAAGATTTTAAATGCCGCTAGAAAATACTTGCGAGCAATCGCATATTCAATTTCGTTCCCCATTTCATTCGACTCTCATTCGACTTCAGACTTCTTCAAATTAAATTTCCCTTGGAATTTGGCATTAGAAAGAACGATACCTAAGATGTTTCCTTGTAGATATTGATAATGGACATGATTCGATGATGAACATAACTTATTCTTGAAAACAATTAAAAATTAAAATGGATATTTACTCCATGGCATCAATGCTCTTTCTTGTTCGAGTTGTAAACCGAAGGTAAACAACCTTAAAATCGATATTTTTGCGACGATGAAAATACTTTGCTATCGAGATGAAAACCCTACATCACCTCTTTCCCTTCCCTCAGCTATGACCTTCCCCCTCTCCATGTCAATATTTGCAAGACGGTGATTACCTGAAACCGGACTCAAATCAAACATGCTTCTGATGAAAATGTACCGTTGTTATTGCAGACCTTGGGTTGTTTAATGAACATTTGAAATCCAGGGTTTGGTGGTGGTTTCCTATCGGGCCATCATCCACTACTGCTAAACATCACTTACTTCACCAGGATACAGGTTTCATGTCATTATCTTGCTCTTCCGTCAACTATACTATAAAATCATCATGAGATTTCTGGGTAAAACAGAAATTACGAGAAAAAAAGCTAATCCCCCCAAAAAATATTAGAATCTTCTTTAGGCTGACACTTGCCATCTTTCAACTTGCATCATTCATATGTTCATGTTCAATTCCCATTTCTCCCCGTAGCTGAGGTCCAATCAACCAATGTGACATACCATGTTGTACACACCTCCACCAATGACCCCTTTACCTCTGGAGTTTCCAAAATGAAACCTGTCACTTATAAATAATAATAATAATAACCTTCATAAACCACTGCATCATAATATTCCCTCGCCCAGTCACCGAAAGTACCCTTTTAAAGTTTTATGCGGTAGATCCAGTAAGATATGGATGGGTCGCCTCTGGGATAACCATCCTCCATGTCAAATAGCCACTTCTAACTGCTTTTCAAACAAACAACAAAAGCCACCAAAAGAAAGAACCAGGGCTCAAAACTAAACGACGGCAGCATCGTGTGTGACGGCACCATTGCTCCAAACTGATCCACTTCCCAGCCACGATCCTAATTCGATCGGACTGTTAAGACATGGAAATGATTGGGCTGGTGTAGTGCCACGTGGTGCGTAGCCGCTCATGACTCCTTTAATTAAGGCCAATCCTTGACACCACAGATACACATGATCTTAGCCAAAGGGAAGCACTTTAGCAGAATAACCACCCGAGGGCAACCCAACCTATAACTGTGATGAAAGAAGGGGGAACCATAGTATACAACATCACAAGCTGCACTACTTTATGACTGGGTTAAGCTCTGCTCATTAAACCCCCTCTCTGGGGACTCTGATCTCCAGATTTGAATTACACAAGTATAAACTTACACATTGGTAGTACCAGCTTCAAAGTAGGTGTACCGAGTTACACATGGTACAGATTCTTGTACTGCGGACCCAAGTACTTCAAGTCTCCTTTGCATTTCAGGTTCTCACTCGATTTAGTCTGAACCGTTTTCAGGTTCTGGTGAACCCTTTCTCCATCAAACAGCAAAATGGTTAATGATAATAAAAAAAATATATATACATACATATCCTTTCAACCCTAGCTAAAACTCTATAATATGCTAACTGTTGAAAATAACAACAGAATAATACTGTAGATAAAAAAATACTGTCATGTGTAGGAGAGAATCAAGCCGTCGGAAAAACCTGCAGTAAATAACGACTGAACAGAGACCAACAGACTTGAGACAGACATGGTACTCTTCTTTGACCTGTCATGGTACTCTTCTTTGACCTGTCATGGTACTCCTCTTTGACCTATCATGGTACTCTACATTGACCTATCATGGTACTCTTATTTGACCTATCATGGTACTCTTATTTGACCTATCATGGTACTCTTTTATTATACCTATCATGGTACTCTTCTTTGACCTGTCATGGTACTCCTC
>JAODAG010330033.1:0-21856 GCA_027574785.1 Orphnurgus asper | reverse complement strand
ATATGTGCATGTGCATATGTGCATGTGCATATGTGCATGTAAATATGTGCATGTGCATATGTGCATGTAAATATGTCACCACAGTTTGGCTTAGTATGGCCTGAAACTAAAACCTGAAAACTAACATTTGACACAAGGTTGGCAAAGGTTAAGTCAGGAATATAAAATACCACATAAACCATAACCAGAAACATTTACAATAATAGTTTTGCTACATTTTTTTAACTGTGGGTTTATCTTCCTTGTTGAGATCTGGTTTACCACCAGGGCAGGATCTTGACAAAGCACAAACAAGAAGGGAAACCAGGAGTTTATGTCCTCTGATGGGCATTAAAGGAACACTCTGCACTTATAGAAGAAGTCTTAGTACTGCTTATTGTAATGTTTTTTTTATAGCGCGTTCATGAATCCAACTACTGAACCGTTAACATTGTGACATAACCCCATCATTCAAGCGTTACATGTGTTGGGCTGCGTGAACATAGCTTAAATTACTCACAAGCTTCAGATGAGGTTATATGTTAATAGCACATTACGTTTATAAAAAGATATACTGTAATAATAATATATGCAATCTGAAGGTTATTGTTGTTCCTCTCATTTCATCCTTTCAAAATTATTTTTAATTAGAAGCCATCCAAAAAAAATAAAAAATCAGTTGTGGGGTATATTGGTGCAGTGCCAAGGAAGGTCCCCTGAGGCCAACTGCAGATTGTGAATAATTGCCACCCCATGCATCAACCATTCCAATCTAATTCCATCGCACAGGTATATTTGCTATGTATGACTTAACTATGCCTAAACTTACCTGGGTTTGGTTCTTTACGGACTACTACATACCTCATAATTATACCCTCCTTATCATTACTCTACATGATAATGTGATCTAGCATCTGGCATATTCTAATACTATAGTAGTGGTCATCCAAATACTCAAGTAGCCAGGAAATTGAATTGGGGGAAGGGGGAATTGCTGTAAGGTGGAAAATAGAGTTAGACGTACAATAACACCTGTAAACGTCCGTTTCCGCATATTACCTTTTTTTCCCCTAGGATTATTCACTGTTTATTGGCACAAAAGAGGAGGGAGCCATTTGTCCCCCCCCCCACTAGCTATGTCTATGTTCCTGATATAATGTTTATTACATTTACCTCCAGATTGCTTTAAAAAAAAACCTACACTCCAGTCCTCTTATGAAGAAATAAAGACCACAAGAAGTGAATTAAATACAAGGTTTCCCCAATGGAGAAACTCTTTGCCCTTGAAAACCAATACTTCCCAATCACAAAAGAACAATTACTGAGATTTAAAACATGAGATCAATAACATGTTTTTGAGGAGCTGATGTACCCACAACCAGGCACATAGTAAGCAAGGAATTTCCAATTGGGGGGGGGAAAGGAGAGATATTGGTCCATGCATTGGGTGCTGTGACAATTTGATTGCAAAGTGCAAGAAAAACAAGCGTGGGGTTCCCGGGTAAATCCCCAGAAGCTCTGGTCATTCGTTGTAGATCATGCCCAAATTCAGCCATAAACAACCAAGTTTTGCACGCCAGAATGCTTTGCAATTTCGGAGGGGTTTATATAGTTGGCACTTTTAGAAGTGTTTTCAGTGCTAACGATTTATATTGGGGTTGAAAGTTATGGGTCAAAGGACCAATTTAGAACAGTTGGGGGGTCCATGGTCCCCACACCCTGCCCTTTCCAATGTTCTGGTGCTTATTATTTGGAACCTCCTTCCAATCCCTAGGTCATTGTATGTGCAAACTACAATAGTCACTACTATGACTATAGGTCTTAGCTATATATATATATTAAACTTCTGCATTCTAACCATTTATTTGGAAAAATGTGCCACAAGTTTAAGGATAATAACAATCTCTCGTTTAAATTTCTTCATTATGATTCAAGATGAAACATATATGTACGCTCTCTCTCTCAATTATTAATATTACCTCCCAACGCCTTAACATACAAAGTTCACGGGGAACCATAGACGATTATTGTTTTGTATTATTATTGTTCTCTAACAATCAACTACAATACGATATAATACCCACCCAGCACTATCTTTGACTCTTGGCACGAGGTACCATCCATCAAGACAAAAACAAAAAAGTGTAAGTTGTATTTAAGCAACTAACTGGATTCTCCCTCGGAAAGGAATGTTGTTTGCGACAAATAATCACACACACCACCACCACCATTCTGGCTCTGACATTTTACCAGTGCAAAAACTTTGATTGACGGCTTTGACCACGGGGACTGGGTTTCCTACCCGGGCTTGGGTACACAACTCCTACCGTGAGTGGTGGCCTCCCTCAGCCCTAAGTTCTAATTACCGACAGTGGGAGGGGGGAACCCTCAGTCACGGAGATGGTGGTAACGGTGTGTCAAGTGTCACAATGACACAGTTATGTGCACTGTCGTGAAATTTCAATCAAAACAACAAACTCGATAGGCTACCCTCCTGATTCAATTTGCAAAATTTTCAAAGAGGAAAGGATTGATTTACAGGTATAAGTTGGGGGGGTGGACCGATTGCATTCCAATCGAGAAGGAAGCACCCGGCTACCTAGGAAGCTATCCCATCGTAACATCAATGTGTGTGAGACTTCGGTGGCGGCAGTGGAAAAAGGAAATAAAATATTGAGTTATGTGTTGTTCAAGCATGGTTCGGGAGTGATTTTGTAAGCAGTCTAATTGGGAGGGGTACTCCTCGAAGGTTTAAAAACCTACAACTGCAAAAAGGCTGAGAACGTGGCTAGTCCTCCCACTCGCTTTATCAACGTTGATCCAAAATAAAGGAAGTAGCTGCTCAAACCAGAGACGACTTTTGTCGTAATGGGGCTTGTACAACAGCCCTTATCCCTCCTAGTTAGTACCGCTTCCAATCCCTAGGTCATTGTATGCAACCTACAATAGTCACTACAATGACTATAAGGGTCTTAGCTAAAATATAAAAAATTAAAATGTAACGTTTATTTGGAAAAATATGCCACGAGTTTAAAGGAATAACCATCTCTCGTTTAAATTTCTTCACCCTATAAACTTACATGGTTTGGTTCTTTAACTAACTACAACATACCTCATATACCCCTCCCTTAGCATTACTCTACATGATAATGTGATCTAGCATCTGGCATATTTTAATAATACAGTAGAAATGTGATGAAGAGGCTTCCCATCTTCATACAGCATCACCATGTTCCTCGGCTCCTCACGATCAGGGAAGGGAGGGGGCCTTCTCTCTTTCCCAAAGTTATACTGTACCTGGAAGTAGTTGCAAAGGCAGATATATATCTCTCCAGGAGCTTCGCATATTAACCATACTTGAGATGCATGACGTGCAAAATTGACCAATTCAGTGGCGGATTCCAAGGTTTAAGGGAACCCATTTTGGGGGCCCAAATTGGGAGCCCCTTTCTAAACGTAGGTAATAGATACTGGCTTTTGGGAGTTTTTTTTGCATAGCATGCATCTGCAATAAATATTCAACAGTGCATGATATGACTTCAGGGATTGTCAACACTGCCCGTGTAAATATGAATACACTTAAAAAGAAACTGTATATTTACAATATTTGCTACAAATTTAGAAGTAACCATTCAAGCCTTCATCCCTTCCCCATTATTTATCTTTATGGTGGAGGGGGGAGGGGAAGGGTATAAAAATAAGCACCATTCTAAATCTGGTCAGGAACTTGCATGAATGATGATAAATATCGACCTATTTACCAATCTCTACCTATACACTGCTCATTTGACCACAATTCCAAAGTGATATAATTATATGCTTTTAAAAAAAAATTGGAATGCCTTCATACCTCTGAAATAATTTCAGTATGATAGCATTGCAAATTGGTGCTGGGGAAGGACTGTAATAAGTTATACAACCATTTTTTCCTAATTCCACTGGAGTGTCAAAGATTTGAAATTCTATTTAAAAAGCAATCTTGGTTATCCCAAACTAGATACTGACATGTGTCACCCAAAGGTTAATATGGCTGGTACTCCCCACAGGGACGCTACCAGATGAAAAGCCTGGAATGAGTTTAGGGCCAACTATATATACAAGAAAGACCTGCATAATAATATTAAAGCAGGATGACGACAACTCCCATCATGCCTAGGAGTGTCTGTCCTCTCCTCTACTGGAGGACGAGAGCATGTTTAGGCGAGCTGCAAACCTAGAAATATGCCACAGGACAAAAGTGATAAACTGCAGCGGACTAACTTCTCAGCAAGCTACGAGGACAAAAACCGAGCACAGGAACAACTAACTTCATGTTTGCTTCTTTCGCATTATGAGCATTTCATCGTCCCCTCTACTCCCTCTATATGTCTCTTTCTCTCTATGGGGGCCCTACCCCCTACCCTTTAGGAAGACGGCATCCTGGGATATTCCCACTCTGTGAGAACAGCGGCTGGTATGTTCCGGGGGTTGCTAGTTTGAACGGCGTATTCGAGAGGAATCGTTACGTTATTCCAACAATGGACACTACGAGACATCACTGACCGGCATCATTTCTCACACGTGATCGGCTAACTGTCCCCAATGCTCTCTATATACTGCAGTGTCTGTCGTATCCTCTCAGTGAACTCGTTAAGAATTACGAAAACTTCTTGCTGTTGTTCAAACTGTGGACCTTGAAATCTGGCGGCAAGGTTTTTGAAGAGCATCTTTAATGAGTTGTGGATCGATCCTGACAGAAGATAAGTTACCATTTTACTGAAGTTTGAGTTTGCTTTATAATTAACAGTATAATAATTAGATCGTTGGCCTTACAATTCTGCCAGAGAGCATTTCGCTAGTCATATATCATGTTTGCGTGCACACACATTAGCCTACATGTCTATTGATTTTGTACAGTGACCATCCGGCAAAAACAATGGTACATTAGTTTTGAGAACCCGTTAGTTAGGCCTATCAATAGTATAATATATCATTTCGTTTTGATTTTGGAATCAGATTAATGTGGTCGTTATATTTGTCATTTGAAGATCAAAATAGCTTCCACTATATTTGTTATACCATACTAAAGACTGTACATTATTCAATGCCTAGCCTATAAGTGACTGACTTAAGTGACTGACTTGTCTTTATTTGAATTTATAACCAAGATCCGAGATACAGAATGAGTTTGTGTGAGGGGGGGGGATGAAACATCACGCGAAATTCTTGCAATGGATCGTACAAGCAACAGATAAAAATGAGTTAACTATGGAGAATTATTAGCAAATGTATTTTGTACGACAGAAGGTTTATTAGTACATGCAACTTTGACAACATAGCGGAAGGTTGGTAGTAATAGCAAAGTGTTGGGGGGGGGGGGTTTAGTGACCGACTGGACTGGACAGACTGGAACTGATGGAAGATTCTTGCCTAGTTTAGCATGTGAGGGGAGAGCCTCAAATTGATGTACACCCCTCACTGCATTCACATTCATGAGTAACAGATGATATAATATGGTATTGATAAAGATACATTTCTCTGATTCTTTCCATCATTTTGGGGCAGCCAGGATGACGATTATTGCATAGACAACCACTGCAGAAACTACTACCATGATATGCAGCATCATTCTGTATACCTTTCTAAACTTCCTCAGTCATTGGAATAAATTAAAATAAGTTAATAATATCACGTTATTGAAATTACAATCGGTCAATATAATAAGTCCGCGCATTTTTCGGCGGTAAAACCGATCGACTAAACACCGTGAAAGTAGACGTGGTGATTTTTCTTGTTTTTGAATGAATTATTATTATCAAAAACTATGAAGTATTTAATTTCTTACCGTTCTTTCAGGATTCCATTCTACGATATGCCTTGAATGATTGTTGAAAAAAAAATTAGGCCTTTAATCTCTGTTCAATAGCACTGATAAATTTATAAAAATATAATAATCCATATACAAGTTTATTGTAATGGATAGCTTAAAAAAAGATTCCTTTTAAAGGAAAAGCAATAATCCAATAAAGAGAGAATTTCCAGTTTAATAACCTGAACCGTTCGTTTTTCTTAATAACTGTAGTTAAAGCATCAAAGTATGAATGTCGATATATAAATATATAATTCCCGTATTCAATCTTTGAATTGACTACCATACTTACAGTTACATGAATGTCATTAATTCAATCTGCAGTCAATTATAGTACAGAAAACTTAGAGAAGTCGTTTCCCAAAGTTTTTGCCAAACGATGCAATCTCGGGTAGATAAATGCACAGAGCATAATGGTAAAGTACTATTAAGGGGGGGGGGGGAATTGACTATTGTATATTCCACCAAGTGTACATTAAACAGTCCCCAGAGGAATACAGTCAGTTGCCATCAGTCTGTATCCAAGGATTCTAAGGAACACAATTCTCGATACCCATCCATCCGGGTGGTCGAATCCTTTCCGGATTGCAGATCTTTTTAGAGCTGGATTCCGAGCATGTGAGCGCATTGACACAGACAAAGACGAGCGCGTTTTCTGGTGGGTACTTCACGTACGTCGTGACTTACATAGCCAACGTACATCGGTTCTAGTAAGAACAACGGTACTTTACTGTCAAGAAAAAGGTAAGCTGGTCAACTTTGTGAGAAACTGTAAAATATCAAGGTTTTCTCTACACTGCTTTAAATCCCCAGAGCAGAGCTTTTATTTCTCTTTCCCCAAACTGAGACCACAATTTCAGGGAATGTGTGACCCAGGCAAGGCTTGCAGGATGGGTTCAGGAACTCTTTTGGGGACAAATTATTGATCTTAGAGCCCAGAGGCTACTACAATACATGATGACTAAGATGAGGTCTATAAGACTAGATAAAAAAAAATCTAAAACGTTCATGGGACAAATGTACAAAAATTGATAACGTGAAAATTGATGAAAGACACAATTGTAAGTCGATACACTCAAAAATAGACTGTAAACTGCAAGGATTCCCAACTGGGTTCCTTATTACTGATAGCATATGTTGTGACTTCCCACCAATCATACATACTCAAAACATTTCACTAACGATCCGTGGTGGAGGTTCAAAACTAACTATTTCACTAGAAGCAGGGTGAAATGCAAAGGACGGAGAGATACAGTAAGGCTCAAACCTTTACCACCGTGCTCCGTAGCTTTTTGTTTCCTCCACCCGAGATCATTTAACGGGGTATCAGAACACGCCCAATTCTACAGACTTTGATACAATTAAGTATTTAGATATTTATTATATTAGATATTTGAAAATGGCTTATGAAATGGTCAGTGACGATGATGGTACAAATCAAGAGAAATCTGAATTTCATTTCAGACTCGGCAAGTTGGACTTCACACAATTTTATTAGGCCTATACTACTAGCCTAGGCCAATTTCATACTGTTATCCCTAGTACCAAGTTACAGTAGGCTATCGTATGGCTTAACGGTAGTACGGTAGGTAGTAATGGTGGAAGGTACAAGTTGGAAACATGGGTAAGTTAAAGTACCAATCATATTGGGGTAAATATAGGTCAAGGAACCTGGAAAACCAAAATGGAACAGAAATTAATCAGTTAGTACAATTGTCAATAAGACAATAATTCATTGTCATGTTGTGTACTGAAAAGTTTAATTGAGTTGTTCAACATTGGTGATTTCCGAGACCTGTACCTCTCAGTCATAGTCGTGTTGTATATACTACAGTTACATACCATTACAAAGAGCATTTAGTTCCCTACCATTGTTTATGCACAAAGCTAATTAAAGTACGCAGCAGCCTATGAGTTGCAGCAGCTAAACAATAATACTACAAAATTCTTTACAAAAATCAACAGATCAACGACGATACACAACGATCAACGATAGCATTAATTTTGCATATATGTTAATTAAACTTAATTTTCTTTCTTTTGCTTCACCACATGACCCAAGTAAAATATATCTAATTTGAACGAGTATCTCTTCTACTCTACTTTAGATCTTCAGTACTTTTTCAGGAAAAAAAAAAAAGGGTTTTTGCTTATAAATTTCACTTTCAATTTCAAAAAAGTTCACAGATTATAGGAACCTTTTCTGAAATTTAACTCAGCAGAGTGAAATGGAGGAAAACACTGAGATGAATCAATGACCTCTGACAAAAGTCTCAAATATCTGTGTCCAAATATTACAAATTATACGATTGATTTTGGACAGAATTGTACTTAGCACGTAATTCAAGTGATCAAGTTACGCACAATATTAAAGAAGGATTGCATGCATTCCAGGTCTGACTGGGTTATGCGACCGGTGACCAAATGTACGCAGGCATAGGACACCACCAGTCTAGGACATTTTTGGCAACAACAAATCCCTGGGGAGAGCAGCACTTGGTAGGGTGCAGGTGTAAGGTGGATTAAAGATTGCTGTAAAATATTATAACATGGAAGAAAAATTAGGTCATGGCAAAAACTTCTTTCAAAATGGCAAGAAAACCACCCAACGATGCAGCCTCAAATCCACATGGGTTCCTCTGCAAAGTAGTAACCTCTGCTTCCACACACAGCGCCTATATCCTCCCCCATACCTTCTGGATTTACTGTACTCCTACAAACAAACAAAAAGATGGTGGCTACCAAAACAAATGCTGAAACAGGCACACTTACTACTTACACTGGTGGAGGTTTCATCTATTTCTAACCCTTATCTCTAGTTTTTTTGTTTTTTTTAATGGTTTGAACTCTGTTACTCCATTACAAGTTTCAAAACACAATTTCTTTACAGGAGAAATATATATATATATATATAGTCGCAGGGGTATTCTTCCAATGTGAAGAAAACACAAATTCTTGTGGTTGACAAGATGTACAAGTTTACCCCCTGACCTCAGAGGAGAACTCTTTCCTGTCTCTGAAGCTATAATTCTCCCATCTCTTTTAAACTTTCAAAAGCAGAGGCCCTAGACAGCATATTATTACCCTCTATGAGGTTGGTGGCTGCGCTGGGGCTGGATGACTTGCCTTTGTTTGCATACTTTAACCAAAGACCTTTCAACTTGTTAGTGTTTTCCACCAGCTTTTTTAAAACCAGCTTTGTTTCTACCCTCAGGTTAACAATATGGAAGGGAAACACACACACACACACACCATTTTATTTATCTCTTGGTTTTAAAGTCTTATCTGTATAGACTGATGTCAAAACAAAAGCCACCATGATTTAAGCAGAAGCATACTGGGATGCAATCTGTGGTTGCTCAGAATAATAAACCAAGGAACCAAGAATTTGCAGAAACTGAGGAATGACCGACCTCTTTGGCTGGATGTATGAGGAGGCATGGGTTATGAATTCCCCCCCCCCCCACCTGCCCCATTCAATGGACAAAGATACCGGAAATATTATCATTAATATTCGAAGGGAGAAGGGGCATCCTCTGCCTCCCAATTGTCCAGACAAGATCATATTCCATAAACATTATGCATTCAAACAAGCATTGAAGCACATCCTACACTACTACATTGTACCTCAAACTATGGTGCAAAATCGACCCCATGTTCCCCATCAACCCCATGCTCCCCATCAGTCAATGTTCCCCCATCAAACCCATGTACCCATCAACTCCAGGTTTCCCCCATCAACCCCATATTCCACAATCAAGCCCATGTTCCACCATCAATTCCATGCTCCCCAACAGTCAATGTTCCCCCCATCAAACTTCAATTCCATGCTCCCCAACAGCCAACGTTGTTCCCATCATAGACATCAACCCCAAGGTTCCCCCCACCCCCCCCATCAACTCCACATTCCACAGTCAACCCCACAAAATTCCCCATCAATGCCACATTCCCCATCAACCCCACATTCCCCCATCAACCCCACGTCCCCTCAATATCCCCATATGTGCCCCACCAATATCGGATCAGTATTGGACTGACGTCGAGAATATAAGAATGGCCCAACAAAAGATTTGTTTTCCAATTCCTGAGCAACAAATGCAACCCATGGTTTATATGATGAGCAGCAGCAGCAACAGCAGCCAATAACAGTTTATCTTAAGTTCTCTCTTCATTGTCAACAGACCACCTTAGAAGACAGTTGTAAATCATCTCCTTTAACACAGCAGCAGAACTTGGAAGCAGCAGCAGCAGCAGTCTCCTGCAAATTACAGGACAGTCTGGATCATAGAGACATTTTAGGATCTTTTGAGTAGACAGCCAACAAAAACCATGTAATAAATATAAACTAAAATATGCCCAAAAATCATTGCTCCGGATTGATTAAAGCCAATGAGAATCATAGGAGTGGTGGTCTTTTGCCACATTAAATGTAGTTCAGTCACATAGATAACCTTACATACATTGTGGCAAAATTAAGCGATCCTAGTAACGAATATGAATGTGAATGATGCTCCCATCATTTCCTCCTCCTCCTCCTCTCCAATCTCCCCCACCCTGCCAGGAAAGACCCGAATTATGTTTTAAATTCTTTCTTTCAAAACGAGACGAATAACATCTCAAGCATTATCCTCCCCCCTTGAATGTCAGACTGTGTTAGTAACAAAGGATTGGTAGGATCGCACCGATTGAGAAAAGATGCAATCTTAATAAATATCGCTTGATTATATTGACTACAGTTCAAATTGAGGCAGACATGGGCAATATTAGTAAGCAGGCTTTCCTTGCACGATGCGCACGGAATTGCTAAAATGATAAAACTCCCGCAAGACGTAAAGTGTTCCAACACGGCACCTCCGGCAGGGTTTAAATACGTATTCATAAAATATTTAAATATGAAATGGAAATCTTTGTGCTCCTTTCTTTTTTTCTTAGTTCTTAGAATCATTGCGGTACCTTCGATTATTCAAAGGTTTCCCCCCCCCATCCCTCCTAATTCAGAAAAACCACGAGAGGGAGTTGAATCATTCCGAACTCGAGACGGTCGTTGAGGAGACGGCCGTGAGGAGAGATGGGTGAAGTGGAGGAGTGCGCTGTACTGAACATATTTCACCGTCGACTTAGCTTGAAAAGTGTACTCGTGGTACTCACGGTACTGGCTGGCTATCAAGCTCAAAACCTAGGATTATGTTATATCTTATCTTATACAATTTCAACGTCGGGGGGGGGGGGAAATTTCACTGCGTCGTCGCGTTGCGCTCGTTATTTGTACCGTTATCGAGGTACGGCGCTAGACGGATAACGACATTCGTTCACAGATTTAGCGACAAAACATGTACGTAATAATAGTTCCATCAATAACAAAGACGCAAGCTTTTCGTCGTTTCATAACACTGTAGCATTCTTGTTTCTTCGTGCTATTTGTGCGTCACCTTCGTTCCTTCCAACACCCCCCACCCCACCTCCTGGGCTCATGGTTGCAATTTAAACGACAGGACTAATGTGGTGGATGTAGCAAATGCCAAGAGAGATGTTTAATGCAGAGGAATTGAATACCTAGCATTTCAGCATCTTTGTTAAGGTCAAGTCTTCAATAATATTCAGCTGCTCGTAAAAAATGCTTAGTCTGCCCAAAGTAAACTAACATCCCGCGAGGACGACTACCAAGAGTTAAGATGTCACTTGACTTACCTAACGAGATCAATAACAATTAAACTACAGTAGTGTTAACATTCAAGGTGCCCACACCTGACCCCTCTCACCCCCTCCCCCAAACCATGCACACACACACATACACAACAGCCAATCCATCCAGAATTTTCTCTGATTGCCTTCAACCTAGTAGAACATGACAACCATGATACCACAGCAATGTAGCCAATGGTTATCACCAATCAACGGAGGATTTTGAGAGTAAAGTACAGTACATTGAAGGCCACTCATTCTGGTCACACTCATTGTTAGTGTATGCAGCTGGCTGCCATTAGCTAATGGCAGCTCTCAGGTTAATGTAAACATCCCAATGACCAGAGGGAGATTTCCTCATGAATAGTCATAGAATTCAGAACACTATGCAAAATCATGGGGGGAAAGGTCACAATATTGCCACCCCAAAAACGACTGACCTAACCTGAATATACAGTAAGTCCCATTTTTTTTCGTTTCTCTAAATCAACCAGTTAAAATTTCAAGGCAAACAGACCAATCACATAGTGTCATGTATGGTATGTATACATTGACTATACTTTAATATTAACACTTGCAAAAAGTCGATGACTGTGAACTATTTCACAAGTTCCAGTTCATAATAGTTTTCTATCACCAGAATGTATGGTTGATCTCAACACGGGAAGTGTGGGTGCTAATAAAATGTTATGCCTAGTATTTTGGCTGTCAAATTTGAATGCATCTCTCTGCATTTCTCATAAATGTAACGCAGAATGATCTTTAAACAACTCGAGTAATACATTCCTGCTAAGTTAATAATTTAGTGCAACAACGCTATCATTAATGAGAATTAATAAAGCAAAACCAGCAAATGCTACCTTTTTTTTCTTCTTAAATTAAGGTCCAAGGGGTCTGCATAGGAAAATATAGCTCGCAGGGTACACCCCGCTGCTAGTATGAAAAACCTGCACTAGAAGAAGAAAGAAATATTTTCTAACAGCAGTTATTTTTTAAGTAAAAAAAACAGTGATAACTGACTGTTGAGAAGACTTTTAACTACCTCTCTGTACAGAAGAAGGGAGCGGCATCTCGGCTTCCCAAATACGCAGAAGGAAAAGAAAAAAAAAACATCCTGCTGAGATGACAAAGGTTAGTAACCTCAATGCAAGCTCTCTTCGCTTCTCCAGCCATGCATATAAAAAGGGAAGTGCACCCAATCCCCGGAATCATTAACGCAGCATTACTCCAATACAAAAGCACCCACTGTTTTGTTCACTATGACCTTGTGACACTCATCATTCTGGTGAAGTTTGTAAGATTTGGGGGGTGGTGTTCAAGCAAGTATACTCATGCATGACTGGTGGAAGGAAGTAGTGGGTAATGTTATCCTTGAATTCTCCTTGAGAAAACCCTAAAACAGACTGCATTGAGTTGAATTACAAGCTATTTCATCGACAACAATGCATGATAATGAGTTTTCTTCTCAATTACATTTACAACCATCTCAATCAAGAAAAATACCTTGTAAACAAAACCTCCTGAACGTACACAGTGCATTTGAAATGATCTCAAATTCTCAATTGATATTTTTTGGAAGTCTCAGTCTGTCTATGCTTACATACCATTTTTATCTATTTCAATGTTTGTCATATTGTATCTCAACCACCCCAAATCCACCCATTTTTTTCTTTTAGGAAGATGTAATAGTTCCAAAGATAGAGTAAAGTAGTGAATTTGTATTATTCTTATTATTATTCTCAAATTTAAGGAACAAATATCACTTTTTGAATTAAGTCTTTAGGTTTGATATATCACCACTGTGTCAACTTTTCAGGCTGGCCTGGGAACCCTTTTGACCTTGTGAAATACATGACCAATCTTAGGTTGAGCATTATGCAATTCTACAACTTATTGCAACATATTTGGTAGTAGGATTATGAGGTACAGCATTGTGCTAATTATAGGGTCAACTTTAAAATAATAACAACGGTACACAAAACTTGCAAATAAAACCTGGTATCAAGCCGAATGTTTAAACTATAGCATACTGTACAAAGGCTGGAAGATATTTCTTTCTTCACTTAGCTGAGTCTATTGTGGAATTTCAAAAGAAATTTTTGTCATACACAATGCTGAAAAATGTTCAGAAACCCATGAATGGCCCAAAAATATGTCGAGGATATGCTCCATTTCTTGTTCAATAATTTAACGTGTGCCACAACGAAATTCTTCCTCTGCCAAATTAGACCTACGATAATATCGACTAGATGGTTCCAAAGAAGAACAAGAGAAAGTAGAAAACTTCACATCACCTCCTTCCACCTCTGTCCAAATTTGATTTAACTGAACTTTTGAGAAAGTCTGAGCATTGTAATTGTAAGCAAAGACAAATACCCATCTTAATTTGTGTGGAAATTTGTCGCTAGTACAGAATATGACTGCTTATTAGCTCTCTCACAAATTTGATTTCACATAGTTACGTCGCCGAAAACCCTCATATATGTAACGAGGATATCCGAGATCTGATCATGATTATATGTTAATACATAGGATGGATGTATTGTGTAAAAGTGATATGAAAATGTGATGTTTGAGTTGTTGTCCAAGGCCTGTGACAATCAAAGTTATAAGCTACATGAAAGTTAATAATAAAATCCAACAATGGCACAAAAATTGCCTCCAGATACGAATTAACAACGTTTCATCCCAAATGATGGCAGTAAAAGGAAGGACAAGATCTGTAGGACCACTACTATATTTTTAGATTATGCCAGATGCTAGATCACTGTAATGTTGAATTGCCAGAGCCTGCAACTATCAAAGCTTTTTATAAGCTACAAAAACTTAGGCTGAAAAAGTTGGAAAAAAATATATAATTAATAATTCCTAGCCCACAACAAAAGAACACAAAATTATCATTATTTTGAAATTCTCAACCAACAACGACAGTGAAATTACATTATGTCTCTTTGTATTACTTTAACTTCCAGCTCATAAGATGATAGAATATCAAGTTAAATATTTGAATTAAAAAGATATATCGTTCAGTTTATTTGAAATTGCACCATCCTTCCAATCTAAACTTAACTACTGTACAATCAATTGAAGTTCGTAACTCTTCACTATAATTACATCGTTTGCATAGCAAAGCCCGGCATGCGGCAAATTTTTATCATTCGGGAACCTGGAAGACACTACCGATGACATAGAAGAATAGGACGAAGGTCTGAAACTGAACGGCTTTGTGCTATTTTAAAATTAATACGCTATTGAGTCATTGTGCTCATCTGAACAAAGAGGATGCAATACTATCTCTGCCAGTGTTAAGAGAAACACCAGGTTTCAAATCAGAGCACATTCAAGGCAAACCAAAATTGAAAATCCACCCGAATCAACTATTACTTGAAATGTGATACTCTTCCATGATTGCAAGTAAGCAATGGAAATACAGTTTGTTTATCAGCAAAATCAGACACTCATCTAAAAAAAAACCCACCAGACCAGGTTTTTAATCATCAGCCCCCCAAGGGCAAAATGCAGGCGGAAGAAAACACTGGCTGATTAGTTTACCTTGAGCAGAGGGATCATGCAGGTATTGCATTTCTGCCCTGCTCCCTTACAACTCTAACCAAAATATTTGCAGGGTTATAACCTAACCCCGATTTGATGGCCAAACAACTCAGCCTTATTTACTGGAAGTGACATTAAAATCCTAGAGGATTAAGAGAAGGCCTGCCCACCAAGAGAGCGTGATGGAACAGAGACGAATTAAACGATGCACTCTTCAGAGTTCTACCCTGTTGAATAGCCTGAATAAAGATAACCTGGCCAAACCTTCTTCATCCAATGAAGCTAGTTAATTAAAACCACAACCAACTTAAAATAACAAAAAGGATGGTGAAAAGGGAATGTCAGGGGCAGCCAAGATGAAGCCTGAAAGACTCCCATAGGTTCTGATGAATAAATTTCGTGGAGGCACGAATGCCACTCTTCTCATTTACAGTACACTCTTTTTCACTGTCTGTGTCATGTCGAAATGAAGAATTGTTTAGCATCAGCAAGTTTTATCATTTTGTAAAATTGTAAGTGAATCTATTTGATCATTAGGCCAAAACCCTGTCACTGTCAGCTTCTTTATGACCTGAGGTCAGTAGTCAGTTGCAATTGAAAAGATTCAAGGATGTAGGTTACCAATAAAGTACCCTCTATTTGACTTAACATTTCTTGGGACATTATGTCTTCTGGGACCTCTATATCTTATACTATAAACAGCAGAAAAGGAATCACAGATAAGCTTCAAAAATGTGGGGCAGCTTCCCTCCCTCTCTGATGATGAAACATCATGGAGCCATTTGAAAAAATATTTGCATTCTTTGCAGAGCTCTGATTTTACAGCTCATGTATAAAACTAAGGGTGCATTCAATAAAAGTATATAAAAAAAAATATAAAATAGTATGTATGGGGAAGGAGGGCAGACCATCCCTGGAACACACCCTGTGAGGTTTCTACGGTATAAAAAATATGTAACAAGAATTAAAAGAAAGAAAGAAAGAAAGACATAACATACAGGGAGGGAGCAGTCTAGTCAGATATAACAAGACTGATAGCCCCGATCAACATCCTGTGAAAGAAGATTACTGACCCGATTTTGAATTTCCCAACAGGATATGCCAAGTACAGTATATAAGAAATTCCTCCATTTTCCTTGCTCCTGAAAGGTATGCCTGGATATAAACCCTTGAGATTGGTAGAGGGAACCAATGGGGTTAGGTAACATTCCAGAAGAGGATACCTGCAAGGATTGGCCTAATTCACCATCTTAAAGGACCAACCAATAGCCAAAATATTAGAGGATACACATTTTTCCATGATAGTACAACATGTCCTTTCAAACCCCCTTCCCCCCCCCACACAATTTATTTTACCTCAGCCAATCTTTTAGCCCGGGTCTTCAAGTACCTGACGGACACTCCTCTTTAGTAATATAGAGGAGAGAGTGCTGCTGGCCGCAAGGTCAACGAGTACCCACCGGGTACCGCATCGACTGTCTTTCCAGCGCTGGTCGCTTAATGCCGGCCGGGGCCGCCACAAACCCCGGCAAACCCCTTTTCTTTCTAACACGGAAAATTAAGCAAGCGCATTTCGTTCAATAAACGACGACAATAAACTTACTTCTCTGGCAGTCTTCGTTGTTCCAACAGAGCTCTTCCACCGACCCGTGGGGGAGCATCTGCCTGCACCGGTGGCTGTCCATGCCGGGGCAGTAGTTCGCGCACTCGGCCTGGTGCTTGTTCTCCGTGACGATGTTGTTCTCCATGTCCTCGATGTTCATGATCGACGACCACGAGACCGTGTCGATGAAGCAGAGGTTGGGGTTCTTCTCGATCCTGATGGCCCCGCGGGATATCCTCGCCAGGCTCTTCAGCCCGATCGCCTCCAGCGCGTACATCTCGTACACCACCAGCGCGTAGTTGAACATCAGCTTCTTCCCGCCGATCACGGCCAGGCTGGGGAAGAGGTCGGCCAACGTGGTCAGGTTGGAGACCCGGTACACCAGCAGGAAGCCCGTGATCTCCCGGAGGTTCGGATAGGACATGTTCAGGTAGTCCTCGGGGACGGCGTGGTCGATCAGCACGAAGTTCAGGGAGCCCTCGATGACGCCGCAGTCCTTCAGGAATTCCAGGTTCTTGGGATCGTTGCGGACGTCGATGTCTCCCACGCACACTGCCAAAAAAAAAACCAAAAAAAGGAACGTCGTCGAAAGGTCTTAAAACAATGAAAGAGCTCTCGTCGGTGCTATGTCTTCAACTGACATGGCAATACAGTTAGTAGCGAGGAGAAATGTACTATATCTCATTGTCATGACAATGGAAACAATAACAAACAAAAATTAAAAAGGCAGTACTTATAAAAAACTATTTGAGATATTTAAAACACATACTTTTCATGACTTAGTGTACTACTAATGTATGTCTACATTCCTCCTCCCAAGTTATTCACATTGTGGCGTTACCGATTCAATGTTCATACCATGGAGTGCTGATAGTCGTAACGTTACTACTATAGGGTCCTGCTATTAATGGCGAGGGGATCACTTGAAAGTACGTCGCAAGGGGGTATAGGTAGAGAGATTATGTGGGATAAAAGTGATTAAATTAGTAAGTGAGGGGAGTAGAATTTTCACTGTTGGGTGTGGCTAAGGGGGGGGGGGTTTGGGAAGAAAACGGTCGTTCATCCTCATCTGGGCGAGCTCTCGGCACCCAACACAGTATAACCTGCCATTGCCTAATTCTGGGTACCCATTTTATATCGTTAAAGCACGAGAGCCGGCCGGACAAGTGGTGGCAATCGGCTCCTTTCGATATCAAGACCATTAACCGGTTCACGGACTACCACGAATCAATGCGTTAGGTACTGTGTAGCTCTTGTACTGGTATGACAGTTGTGTAATTTACCTCCGGATACCACAAAATTAATACCACTTCCTTAACAATTTTTGTGGGATGAAGATAAGTCCTCCATTGTCTAGACATTGTCTAGAACTGTGTTGTATTATTATTATAAGTATATTGTTATTATTATTATTATTATTATTATTATTATTATTATTTGATAGGACTTTGTTAGTTTTGGAATGCCTAGCACAATATTAATGAAGTGAGCAACCCCAAAAATAAATCAGCTTCATGACCCTGTCTATTTAATGGTAAGTAAAACAGAAATAAAATTATCTGGAATGTCTGTTTTGGGAGAGATTAAATATAGAATGATCCGAACCAATGACATTTCCAAGGTGCAAAAGAATTGAGAAGGGGGGGGAGAAAGAAAAAAACTCCCAGCTGCCTGCCAAAAATAATCCAAAAATAATCCAACAGTATTCGTAAATTATGATCAGCCTTAAACTTAAGTTCCTTGATAACAGGTGTAAGGGCACCGGTTGCAACTGGTGCATCATCCTCTCTCTATATTGCAAAATTCTTGGATCATAACTGAAGGGAAAAACAAACCTATAAACAATACCCTCTTGCAAATGAAACCGGCTTTTAATAAATATTCCCTGTCATGAGAGTCGCCTAGGTGACAGGGTAATCAACTGTGCCCAGTAGATTACTGGTGGGCAATATGGTCCATAAATTAAATGACAACTGCTCATTCCTCCTACCATGACCCCCTCTCCCCTTCCCTTGTAAAGAAGCAGAGCAGGAACAGCTATTTGGCAAATAATCAAAGCTATTTATACCAAAGTACTAAACACAGTCCACTAAAAATTCATTAGTGAGAGGGAGACAAACTTTAATAACCAACCCATAAATTGTGAAATAGAAAAACTGTTTCCTTCCCAGGGAGACATTTTGTAAGCTGCCATTCCCGCACGCACATCAAACTAGATCAAAGTATATCCCAAACAGAGACTACCAGCCAGCCATAATAATAAACAAAGAAAGCCTTCCAAAATCAGTACAGAACTGTCAGAAGAGTGGATGAACAATGGCATTCCATGACAAAGACATCTATCTGCCAAAAGTTTGGCCATTAAATGAAATGCCCAGTCAATGAGAGGTGTCTTGACATGGCCTTCCCGGAAGGCATTAAAACGATCCAGCAAGTACTGTACCACCAGAGAGGACCGGCCTAAAATGCCAACTAATAACCATTCAAGTTCCAAAAAAAGTGATATTAGGAATGACAACCCCAATTGTTCATCCAACTACCCATCTTCTCATCGTTTGCCACAAATTATCAATTTTGAAAGCTAATCATTTAACTTAGAAAAGAAGCCCATGAGTGCAATAAACCTACATCGTCACGTAGAAACTACACATTATGTTGACTTGACTGTGGAGTTTCTTTGTTTTAATATCCAATCATGTTTTACTGTAGGTGTGTTACAAACGTTGCAGAATTTGTACAATTCCCATACTCATTCATCCGATGTCAAAAATGAGATTTTTAAGCATTTTAATAATAATAAAAAAGAGCCCATTGTTTGTGCAATGACATTAAATCATTTCTGTTTTACTATCCATTTCTGAGGTTGTGCACAAATATTATAGCTGAATCGTTTTATTATGACAGAGTGACTTGAAGATCATTATTATCTCTGTAAACTACAGCAGGCCTTGCTACAGGAGATCATATTCCAAGGTTAACTAAGCTTTTCAATTATGAAAGCAATTTTATGTGTGTTGTTCCTTGACATCACAGAATACTGCACAATCTTGGTTTATAAATAAAAAAATATAATAACAATCAACTTTTTACATAGAACAAGATATGAATATGGTATAGTTAAACCAGTGAATGTCATTAATTAATGTCAAATACATAAAATGTTTATTTTATAAGTTTAACCTTTAGTTGACCCTAGTGGCGATTTTGACTCGGCCACAGATATGATCGCTTTCGTGAATTTGCAAAATACGAATCACCGGAAGCAGTGGTAACCCGAGCCACCAAATGTTCATTAAACAGTAAAGTCAACGATCGATCGTGTATAAAATTTGATAGACACAACATCTTTGCAGCAAAAGATAAACCTCCAAAAACCTCTCCTAATTCTAGTCTTATGATTATGTATTTGCCGGACGAGATAAGGTCCCCGATACTTCCACTGTTTGTCACAGATACCAATCTCCATACCTACATCCCAACCATTTACTGCCAAGAGAAAGCTCTACGGTGCATTTGTAAGTTCCCAAAGACCAGAGTATAAAGTAGGGTATAATTTGTATTCTTCTCAAATTTAAGTGACCATAATAACTTCTTGAATTTATAGTCTTCCGAGCATCAACACAGATAAGTCAAATTGGGAACTCTCAGACATGCAAATTGGAATAATTTGTGGGAAAATAATTCGTAGAACTTTGGTAAGTTTTTTCTACAATCTTTGACAGGCAGATCCAGACCTCAGGAATGTGTGGAATGTAACCACTGACCAGAATAGGTTGTTGGGGGGGGGGGGAAATACTACTTCTGTTGTTGACACAGTTTAACATGGAGGGCACGGACCCCTTTAAAACAAACGCCAATTCGTATGTTTGCACAGCATAGGTTACGTGTGCCTAATTACTATAAAATGCCTGAGAAGCCGGAAAGTGTGTTACCCATTGGCTGACGACCCTTTTTTTTTTAGAAGCCCCGGAACCCTTGCTTTTCTCCGCCATTTACTGGAGTTCCTCCGTCATGGACCGGAGTTCCTCCACCACCCAGGAGCGGACCGCATTCGACGACGTTTCTTCCCAAGTGTTTCTTTGTCGGAAAAATGACGCGATACGCCACTACTGACGATGTCGAAGGACGCAATCACGTCGCCCGATAACAAAACCATGTTTCGTCGGAACGGAACGACAATAAAGGAAGGACGATATAGTGAGGCCACTACTGTATTATTTCATTATGCCAGATGCTAGACCACTGTAATATAGGATAATGCAAGGGCCATACCATGAGGGAAGGTGTGACGGTATGTGCTGAAAATAGGACATTTCAGAGAAATTCCAGAATCCAGATGATTCTCTGCTTTAACTTTAAGATTCGAGGATAAAGGTTTGTTGAGGCTAAACTAAACAGTTAAATTATATGCTAACAACATGTCTGGTTTTGCTGAGGCTGAACTGTTATATTATATGCAAACTACCTGTTGAGTTTTGTTCGTTGAGGCTGAACTGAACTGTTAAATTACATGCTAATTACCTGTTGTGTTTTGTTTTGGCCGAACTGAACTGTATCAGTGTATGCTAACTACCTGTTGTGTTTTGTTTTGTTGAACTGAACTGAACTGTTAAATTACATGCTCACAGGATGAACAGAACCACATCACATAACCTTTGGAAAAGATTATGCCAACACGGTGCACAAGTCCATAGGATACAGATTCCGGACCTACTGATAAAAAGTCTTTGACAATTTCACAAAGTGAAACTCGAGCATTTATACACACAGCAGATCCATGGTGTCGCGTCTCCACCGGCAAAGAGATGCACTGGTATGTCTACGGGTCCACTTACACTTGAAAAACTACAATTTAAAAAAGCAAACAAAAAGCGTACCCTACAAAAATTACTGTTAGAAGGTGGTGCCCAGTTTCCTCGCTGTGTAAATATTTTGAAGTTCGATCTGGTCGAGCAAACACCCAGGATAGATAGAAATGCATAATGGGGGCTACTACTGTAGGTAGATCAACCAGCATAAACTTATACCGGTGTAAGGGATGTTTACCCACTTGAAGTGTTGTATTTTGAAAACAACTTTGTTTGACTTGTGGACGGTAACCTTTGGAAATGTAGTACCGTAGCATATGGAAATTCTGACAGATATTATATATCTATATATATATATATATATCTATATATATATATATATAT
>JAODAG010330022.1:0-10884 GCA_027574785.1 Orphnurgus asper | reverse complement strand
GGGGAAGTTGTCATCTCTAAATTAACCGCCGATTCTGCTCGGTGGGATGAAATGAGTTCTGCCTCGATGGAGGAAAATTTTCCAGAAGAGTGTTCCGAAGAGTGTTTGTTGATTGCAACCTGATTCATATATGATGAAGAGCTCAAATGTGTGAAATTTTTAATTTTACCTTCATATTGTATTTAATGTGTATAGAGACAGTTAATTAACATCAACATCTACCCCTTTAACAATAGAAAAATGGACAAATTTTAAAGAGAAAATTTCTACATCATGGTAGTTTCCTTTTAAGCGTCTGAACTTTTTAGGAATTTGTATGTTTTTATAATGCTTTTTATGATTTTGCCATAAAGAATATTTTGTGTTACCAATAAATGCTATATCTACAAATTATAAAGAGGAACATGAATGAAAATAAATTAAAATGGGGGATCCCTGAGAGCAAGATCAGAGTAAAGCGTTGTACACACGTCTGTAAAACGTCTGTTAAATCTTTGTTGGAGACTGGAGACGAATGACACCGAGCAAGGCAATTAATTGCGTCTCTTGGCCAAAATACGTCATCGTCGTTGTATTTTTTTGGGGGGAGGGGGAGGGACGGGTCCTTTTTTGGCTTTAAGATTCTAATTTTTAGGAACTTTTTTTGGACAGGGCCGCCTACTCTAAGGGAAAGGCGGAGTCTGCCAACGGTCCGGCAGCCGATTCGCGCCAAGAGGCCATCAAATGTAAAATGTACACCAAGGAACTCCTGGTGACTCTCCCCGAAAGAGGTACGTACGTCTTCATCTTATATTCGATCTATAGCTTCTTCTTCTTTTCTGTATGCATTGATGTACCGGGAGGCCGGCATTTGCCCGTGGCTCGTACTTTTTGGAAGCTCGCCGTAAGAAATCCCTTTAATTTCCTAATGGATTATGCACCCCCCTCCATGCCCCATGTTTGGTTTTGCTCCCCCCTCCCCCATGGCCAGATCTATGAGAGAGGAGGATAGGGTACTGAGGGACATCCCCCTCCCCCCTTCTTTATATGCCAGTCATGTGGAGAGGAGGGCAGGTAGACGAAAGTTCCAAAAGCACACCTCCTTAAATAATAAACTATGGTTTTTGATGGAAGTTATATACCAGTCAAGTGGAGAGGAAGGCAGGGAGACTGGCTGGAAATTAAGGGTCAATTTGCTCCAAGTGAGTATCAAAGTATCTTCTCCAATATTCAGTCTTGCATCAAATGTGATTGCAGCTCAATATTTGATGCTACCGGTAGTCAAGCAGTTTAAATAGAATTGGAACAAGGTTGGCTTTTAAATTGCCTCAGTTGTGTCTCGAAATATTTTTGGCTTATACTTTTCAGACAAGGGCTGTGAAAATTGAGTTGTTTTTGACGTTGACGAAAATCGAGCGGAGATTGATGTTCACTTGATGGTAATCGTTATGTTGTTGACAGGTTTGTTTCATTTTCTGGGTATTGCAGTGAGAAGAATGCTATAGTTGATAGGAATAACTTCTGGCCGAAGATTCTGTCTGCAGTATTTCTTTGTTGTTAAAGTTCTGAAGGAATGATGATGCCAATTCATAGCAATTTATACGTTAAACTACGCTGCATCTCGATACCTTTGTATTAAAGGATTGTGAAACTTAAAGTTCATTGTGTCTTGAATGTCTGATAAAGATTAATTGCTTCCCCCCAAGAAAAAATAATAGTAATAATAATAATAATGTGCCACAAATTTCATGAAACTAAATATAAAAAATACGTCAGTTCTATAATTTTAATGAAAATAGCTGACTAAACTTTTTAAGATGTTTGTAAATTAGATTTCTGGTAGATGCAAATTTGTAAGGATATATAAGAGATTTGTTTCCGAATAATTTATTTGTACCTGTTCATCTGTAATTCCAGTAATTCATAGTCCATACATAATTGTAAGTACAAAGTTAAGAAACAATAAAGACTATTTCAGTAAGCAAATACAGTAATATGAATTCATTGATGTCATTTACAAAACAAAAGATGAAGGCAAACCATTGATACATATATATATATATAGATCATTGTTTTTTTCCAGAAAGTTACAAACATGCTTTCGTGTAATCTAGATATAAAATTTAGAATTTTCTAATTTTTATGAATTTAGATTGATAATAAAAACACATTACAAAACTTTAAATAATAATAATAACTTATGATACAATTTGTAATAAAAATTTTTCCCCATATGCATTGTGAAAAATATGTAATAAGACTTATAAATATAATTTATACTAAAATTTATAATAGTATCTTATAATGGAAGTTGTACTAAAAAAGGTTCCCTCTATCCGTGTGAAAATCATGACAAAGTTCAAATTCACGGGCACTCCTCGATCATTTAAAAGTAAACTCTTTAACGTCAAACCGTTCGAATTTCTGCCACCAACTCGTTATTTCCACATCATCAAATCATACCGGTCCGAACCAGTCCCGACAATCGTCCTCGGATCGGTTTAGCCTCCCCCCCCCCCCCCCCGTCGACCGTGGTGATAAGTGACACACGGACGAATGCCAAAACAGTCCAAATTGCGACCGTCAAGACTGCGTGCAGTCAGGGCACTCGAGATCCAAAAAGCCCCGACCCGTTCGAGCGAAATAAATCTCACCCTCGGCGACAATATTCGCGATCCGTCTGTTCCGTCGTCGGTCAAGTTTTCCTTCCAATACCCTCCCCCCCCCGAAACGGAAGAGCGGCGGCCTTTCGGTTATGATGGCTGGGATCGGGCCGTGGTGACGTGCCAATATCCACGGTTCTATATAGTTACGACGAAAGATTCTGTCGACGTTACTTTTTAAAATGCTTTAATATGAGCGCGTCATCGAAACGGGGGGGGGGGAATTGAATTTATTGTTTTGATGTTGGTAGATATTAAAATGCAGAAAAACATAGAAAAAGATATAGAGAAATAAATTACCTTATTTTATCTCATCTTTCTATACTGGTTTGGGCGCCGGTCGGACGTTTGTCTGTATTTTTGTTATATCGATCAGGTCTTCGTAAATGTTTGTGGGGTGCAATTGATGCTCATTTGTGACTACTAAGGTCGGCGTGGACTCAGTTGACAGTAGTAATGTACCGTAGTCGAATTTAAAATAGGTCACGGCTATCGCGACGACACGTACATCTGCGCAGAGATGCATTAGCTTGATTTTCTTATTCCTTGCTGAAAAGAAATTACCGCTTTGCACCTGTAATTCTCCTCCGGTTCCTGTTTGGACCTTCTTGACGTGATGCAATCATCTCTCTCCACAGCTGGCTGGAGAGTGCGGTCTGTTGTATAATCCAGGATACCATAAATAATAAACTGTGATGCAGTATTATAGTACAGTATATTTCACTCTGTAATACAGTAACACCATCATATAATACAACAATCTGAGAGACTATATGAATTAACTGTGGACATATCAAGGTTACACTACATTTTGGACTGAAGGTTTTCATTTTAAAGAGGGGCAATATTTTCATCATGACTGCAGCTGTAGTTACAGCAGGTCCAATGTTTGGTTTGGCTTTATTATGGCAGCATGGGTTACCTTGTTAGGTTGGTATATTTTGTCCAGGGAGCCACTCCCTGGTTTGACCCTCTTCATGCACTGCAGTCTCTGGCAGTAATGTGATGGAATGAAATAACCCCCCCCCCCCCACAGAGCATCTCTCCGACAAATTCAGGTCGATAACTTAGATAGATATTCAAACATGAAGCTCATGTTTACTACATACCTGAAAGTTCTAACGACTATAAGAGATTAACTGTGATAGAAGCAACTTCCCAGCTGTACTGCATTCAAACCCACCAAAAAGGAGTATAATTTTACTCGCCAGATTTTAAAACTATACTTACTGGTGGATAATGTCATTGCCAGGGGAGGGGAGGGGCATGATTGCTCATACACTCATACACATACTCCGTTTGAACAATACATGTCTGCAGATGAAACCTTTACTAGTCAATGTAATTTAAAGTGGATTTGTGTGGGTGAGGGGGGGAACATTTTTGTAAGTGTAAAAATGGTAATGTACATTCAGCCTCCATGAGGACATGCAAAAGCCAAATTTACACACCACCTTCGTTACTATTCTCCCTCTTATCATGAATATGTTGTTGGTTATAGTCTTAGTTTCTGACAAACGTATTAAATGACATTTTTATTATAGTTTATTATAGTAATATATAAGTTTTACCATACGAACCTACTTTCTATTTCTTCTATAGCTTCCGCAAGCATTACAAGCGAGTGCAATCTTCTAGCCAAGCGAACAAATTGCTGTAAATCATTCCGAGATTCTTAGCGATTGTGAAATAGCCTTAATTTAATTCTTGAATATTCATGAAGATCAGTTTGGGGGGGGTTGGGGAATGTATCTCTGCTGGGAGGAAATCATTACTCATCAACTGGAAACACACATGTAAAACTTGAAGGGTATAGCCTACACGTGGCTCTGCATGAAAACCTTGTCATGCCTGGCTTGACTTGTTTTCGGTAGCAACATGAAATATACATCTCCTATCTTTTAATGTTTTACTAAAGTAAAACAGGCTGAGCTAATTCATGTCAATTTGTGGTTGTTTTGTTTCAATGGGCACAGTTGCTATGGTGACAATGTCGTGGCAGGAATCTTTGGTATCAAAACCATAATTAATAGCTTCCTGAATCATGAAGAAGAAGAGCTTTTAATGTTTGAATCACATTTGAAGTTAAAGAAAGGGACAGTGGTTGGGAGGTCCCAGAGGATGTGGGGTGGGGCGGGGGAGGAGAGGTGGTATTGGAGGCTATGATGCCGCAGATATATATCTTAATATTATTAAGGTGGAAATAAAAGAGCGTATGTGCACAGTTACCAAAAAAAGGATTATATTTTTAGAACCACCCAATTTCAGAGAGAGAAATTTATACGCCCATATTATGGTGATGTTAACCTACCTCAGGACCCTACCCATTTTGTAAGACTTACCCAACCCTACCCCTTCCTCAGCCGCTTGATTTTACTCTATAATACTGTGATCAACAAGAAGAATAACCACCATGATCAACAACTGTGATGTTTGTATTTTTTCTTTTTTAGTTCTTTTCTTCATAATAGTCCTACGAACAGATAATCGTCACGTTTCGCATGGATCTTTTATTTTGCACAGGTGCCAGACATATGCTAGAAGGGATAAATTTCACATTTGACCACAGTAAGATCCAATTTGAATGTTATCTCGACGTTGGTGTCTGTCTTATCTCTCTCTCTCTTCCCCTCTTCTCTGTATCTCTCTCGATCTGCCTTCTTCCGCACAGCTCTGGTTAAAAACTCTGTGATCGGTGGTATAGCATGGGTGTATTAGTTACGTTCTTTTATGGTAGCCTCTTTTGTTTTTGACGAAATGTAGCTCGTAGTTTTTCGAGGTTTGTCTACGTATATATCTTTTTTTTTTCTTGTAGCACTTTCTCAGCACAATAATTTTTTGTCTGGATGGACTATAACACTGCCCTCAGTAGCTATGATAGGCTATTTCAGCGCTGTTTTCACCTTTTAAAAAAACAGCCACAGCTATGCTCGCCTCAAATTTTTCTGAAATACGGTAAATGGATATAATAAAATCTATATATTATTATGGATGAATAATAAGAAAAATGGTATATATGACCCGAGGGGAACTTTCCTACTCTGGGCAGTTAATGTTGTAAATTATGATAATTTCATCTTTTCAGCGTACATGCATGCATAAACTGTAGTTTAAAGCCACCTTTACAAATTACAATTTTATGAATTGAATGAAAGAATTTTGAATGGAATTAAAATATTAGGAAATTCCTAAAAATAATAATTATTTATGAGGTTCTTTACATAATTATTAAGAAGCTAAGAATTCTTATGAAGCTAGGTTTTTGTACAGGCTGGATCTTAATGTCATTTCAGTTGCTCAGCTGGACCTGTTTTCTTTAGTTGCTTTAATGTTAAATGCACAATGGACATGGAATCGAATTGACATTAATCGAAAACTTTTTTCCAGGAGGTCCCTGGGAAATGTGTGTGTGTGTGGCATGATTAATAGACGCAATCATTTTCAAGCGCTGGATGAGCCTCTGTCTGAGGTTGAGAGAACTTGGAAAGGAATTGATCCCTTAGCCTTGCTATATTTTGGCTTAGACTCCTGGATATATTTTGTAAAATTTATTGCAAATTCTATAGTCTACCACCAAAAATTGTCCAACTTATTAGTATTTGTGTAAAATGTTCCAAAAGTTCCATCCGACCATCAGGGAAGTTCACATGCAATATTGAATGGATTCTTAACCCTTTCGGAGGAACCCAGGCGGATGCATATCCGCCAAGAGAGAAGAACATGCAATATGCGCTCCTGGGTGGATTTATCCAGCCTCGGAGGAACGGCATGTTCAACATCTTTGCACCTTTTAGAGACAACTTCCTCAATATTTCATACCGATCACCACTATACGTATGCATAAGTTAGAATTGAATATTGGCCTCTGAAACGATGCTACACTCTCAAGGATTTTGCTCCGGATATTTTGGCTGATCGAGGTATTGTGACTGTGGCATTTTCATCGAGACGAATCTGTTTTCAGTTTCGAAAAAAACGAAGCAAGTTAGGATGATTTCACTGAAATGGTTAGGCCTTGTTGTAGGCTAGGTCTAGACCTATTTGGCACTGCTGTGGTAGGCTATCGCATGGCCTAGTGATAGTTTTCGCTGTGGACGTATGCATCAGGGAAACCGCTGGGTAGAGGGGGGGGAAGTCCATGATATTTGGGTAGATGTGATTCAATTAACATGTACAACACAGAATAGAAATAATCAGTGGCTCGTTGTAAGTAAAACAAAATATTTCATGTTGTGTATATAATATGTATAAAAACAAAGCTTATTGGAGTTGCTCTCAACAGAGACGTTAGGCCTTAGACCAAACTACACTGTTGAAAGTTCCGAGGCCTACACTCCTAGGTCATAGTTATATTATTATTGTGATAAATATATACTGACAAAGATATTCAAATTACTTACCATAGTGCAATAGAGCATTTAGTGTGTGACATATGTATTGTTTATGTTTTTGTGACTGACTTTCAGCAGGTAAAGTTTTATTAGAACAAAAGGTTTTAAACAAAAATCAGCAATTTACCATAAAGTAATTAAAATGTATTAGAATATATTTAGATTTTTGGTCAGTTACACGTTCCAAATATATCTCACTTGAAAGAGCTATTCAATCTCTTCTAAAGTTGGATGTTGAGCACTTTCATTGTTTTTTTTACTTAAATAAGTTCACTTTTTTGAAATTATACTTCCCATGGCAGATACAAAAATTGTTGTTCTGAAATTATTTCAGCAGCATCAAAAGGTACCTGGGGAGATTAAATCAGCACTGAAAGGGTTATTAATAAGAGGGTTTTATTATGCAGCCTACCCATGGAAGGGTCATTTGAATTCCATGGCACATGCTGCAGTTGGTTTGGTTTAGGGCCCAAGTTTTCTAAGTTGGGAGGGTTTTCTTTAAAAGGATATGCTGCAGTTGATTGGTTTATAGCCCAAGTTCTTTCTTCGGAGGGTTTCTTGAAAAGGATATGCTGCAGTTAATTGGTTTAGAGCCCAAGTTCTCTAAGTTGGGAGGGTTTTCGTAAAAATGATATGCTGTGGTTGTTTGGTTTAGAGCCCAATTTCTCTAAGTTCCCGAGGGTTTTCTTAAAAATGATATGCTGGGGTTGTTTGGTTTAGAGCCCAAGTTCTCTATATTGGGAGCCTGGGTTTTCTTAAAAACGATATGCTGCCATTGTTTGGTTTAGAGCCCAAGTTCTTAGGTGGGTTTTCTTAAAAAAAAAAACCTGTACGACTAGTTTGAGCTGGTGTAACCATTGTGCCGTTTCATAGCATGTTTTGCACTAATTGATGTTGAATCCAATTTTAATCTTCTTCTTCCTTTAACTTCTTGGTAAAAAAGCAAAAAACAGGATAAACTATGAATTTGTGCAAAAATCAATATGAAATGGTCATGTGAGCTTGTCTGTAACAATTTCTTATTGAAGAACAAAATTGGATGTAATTTATATACAAATAAAATACTCAAAAAATGTTCCCTTTAATCGTGCTGCCCGTAACAATGTGGGAGACTGAATTTACATTATGTAGGTTAGTCAAGGACTATTATTTCACGATTTTTAATTTTGTGTTTCTGACACAAAATTTCCCTCTTGATGTTCCCCACAGGATTGCACAATTAGAGTATTAATTTTTTTTTGGCCGCAACATTCCCGATGGGCTTAGGGGACTCTAAAAGGCATATGCCTCGTGATTTTTCGGGTTTCGACTCCAAATCTAGCATGCTGTAAACCTCTCTTGCACAAGTCATCCATGTGCATATGGATAGTTTGATGAAAGAAACATAAATTTCCTTTTTTTTTCCCTTTTGAATGCAGTTCAACGCCTAACGTACATTAAACTTGTACTGGCCCCCATATTTGTGTATCTTAACTGAGTTATATAAAGAGGTGGGTGTATTGGGTGTGGTAGGGAGCTGTGCTGAGGGTGAGGATGGCTAAGATACAGTTCAAAGCTAACTTACATTGAACTTGTACTGGCCCCCATATTTGAGCATATTTGTATATCTTAACAGTTATATATAAAGAGGATGTGTGTGGTAGCATGTGCGAAGGGTGGCTAAGATGTGTGTGTAGGTGTACAGTGTAAGGTTATAGTGGTATCTGTGGATAGCTTGTACCAGGTAATGGTGGGATGCATCCTACAGAGTAAGTGATATCGGAGCGACTAGTATTTTAAAGAGGTACGATCAATAAACAAGACTGGTTTTCTAATTTTTTATATTATTAAAATCCAGCTCATATATAGTTTTGTCATTTTAGATGTTTACCGGGCCGGTTTCTACCATAGGTCGCAGGATTGGTTCCCTCTTCCAAAAGGATCCCACAGCGATCAAAAGTAATCCAACTTAATTGAATTCATTTCAAGTTGTTATTTTTCAATTTGAAAAATTTAGTTTGTATTAAAACCCCCGGTTATCCAGTATAGAGTAGAAAATCTGAATTGCTAAGTGTCTGCATTAATTTGAATTCGCTGATACTCCAGCTACCCATTGCAACGAGTTTGCTTTGGCAATAATAAAATGAATTATACTATGTAATGTTCTATGTATATATATATATATATATGCCACCTATCAGTAATTTTGTAACATGAACCCAGGCTAGCTGTGGAAAATGGCCAAATGCTCGTCATGCATTAGATTACCCATATACCCATGACCCCTTGCTTTTACATAGCTGATGTGCACCAACAGGTTCATTTCGACATTCGACCTGGGATGGGGAATTGTACAGGTCACGTTGGTAGATTTGGACCTGGTATCTTAGAGGGGGGGACGTACACTTGGTATATAGATTGTACTGTTTATTGTACATTGACATACACTTCGAGAGACATTAAGACTCATTCGGGGGGGGGGGTAGCATCTCTCATACCCCACCACGCTCATCTCTCTGGGGAAGGGGGGGGGAAGAAGGGGGTTGTTGCATATGGGTATATGTTACTAAGACCACCTCAAGTATAGGAGACATACATGAGTATGTATAAGTTAGGGGATAGGCTAGTATCAACATAGACTTGTACATACACTATATTTGAGGCGCAATTTGCTTACATCAATTACATACCGTTCTATAGAGACCGTCTTATGGGGTCACATACGGGGGGGGCTATTTGTCATTCCATGTTTGACCTCTACAGATCTTCCTAGCCCAGCCAATTTGTTTGAGGAAATCAAAGGCTCTTTTTCACTCATTCTGCAATAACTATAATACCCACCGGCCACCATGCATATTCTTACGATAAATTATATAATGACCCATCAAAATTTCCCATCATGTCCTGTAAAACCTTCTGTGCTGCAGCTTCTATGGGAATCCAGGGCCTAAAGTTGGGATGCATATTATATTGTGTGGTTTAGCAATAAGAAGAACTGCTTGGAAGGTTTTATTGGCATTCTGTGCGGGTGACTAAAATTGAAATGTTCTACTCCGACCAGATCGTTAAATGGTGTTTCCTGGAATTTGTGTCTATATAACAATCAGTCTTTAATAAAAAAAAAATTCCATGACATTTAAAAACAAAAATTTAAAGATTCTTTAAATTAATATTGGTCCCTCTTTGTCACCGAAACTTTGGTGATTGATCAGCATCTCATTCCCAGTTTAAGCCATTGCGATGCACTCACGATATAAGTATTATCATACCTGCAGATTAACCCCCCCCCCCCCGGGCATTCTACTACCATCCATCATTGAGTTCCTGCATTGTGATTGGTTAAGAGGCCATCTGTTATTGTACAACAAACAGTCAGTAATTCTGTCATAGAGGATTATAGGCAATTTTCGTCGCCGCCGTTCGGGTGGTAGAATAAAAATAGGTGTAAGCTACATAATCATTTCGCTGGACTATTATCGGTGACTAAACTGTCTCGCCTCTAAAATTATTCTGTAAGTTTTGAGTCGTGACTGTTTTTGTTAACCCGATAACAGCCCGCCAAATGCAGTTTATAATTTGAATGCTTATTGCAGTTATTTGGAATACGATTTGTTGCGATTTGCTTAGAAGAAGTTTTCATCATAGTGGAAATAACAATTTTGAGGTTTATATGCGAAAGTTGAATACGATGTAGTAAATGTGAATTGTACTTGACTTGTTCATTACAATGGACTGTATTTTTAAAGCCATGCATAGAATAGAAAATATGGAACACACAGAGATAATCAAGATTTAAGAGTTTGTCTGCTATATTTTTGCAAAATTAGATTTTTATATACAGTATATATATATATATATATATATACATATAT
>JAODAG010330011.1:0-10884 GCA_027574785.1 Orphnurgus asper | reverse complement strand
TGCGAACCCAGGTACATGATCCAATATGAAAGGACGGGGTAATGTACTTTAGCCATGTCCATTGTAACAAGAATAGCAACTTCAAGAGAAACCCCTATGTTATCAAGAACATTGACCTTACAACCTTGATCTTTGTTGACCTCAGATGGCATTTGACCTTCATTAAAAAGTTTGTACAAGATGTAATAGTGGAGTTTCAGACGTTGACCTCCAATGACCTGCCAAAATTTAACAGAACGACATTATGACCAGGCTTCTCAAACCATCCCGTTTCTTTAGTTACAATTTCATCAAATAATTTCATTTCAATCAAATAATCCACTTATATCTTGAGGGTGGGGCGAAACGACATTCTCCACCCGTGTTTTTTTTTTTGTAGCTTCTGTTGTACAGCAGCAGTGAAATCTATTATAGAGAAATGTCATCGAAATTCAGCGGCACTGAAACGTGACATATTATCAGTAGTAGAACAGCTATGATTCATTTGAAGACTACTTGGTCACAGCAAAATTCATTTTTACACTGAATCAGGGGAGATATTGACGTAGGCTGTGATGTGCGGTCAAAACCGAGTCGTTGATCGGAGCCTACATCCATGCAGTATGGACCAATACGTTAGTGATTATCTTCTGTTTATAGGCTACTGCATGAACGTTTATTGTACGTTTCTTTCTTAGAGAGGCCGCTGTCTTAATTCGTTCTCTGTTTACATTAGTCTGATGTTAATCGCTCCATTGACTTACACACTAATTGTGTCGCATCATGTGACCGCCACCGCCCTCCAAGAGGCAACTGATATACGGCACCTCTTATGAAAGCTGACATATTGGACAGTCATGGAACCTACAAATGTCCACATTTTGAGCTATAAGGAGAGGAGAAAGTTTAGGATAGTACAACCCTAACCCTAATCTGAACTGCTTCGGTGGATCAATTCCCACATTATCTGCCGCGGAATTACTGAAAGTGTTTAAATCGTACAATTAAATCTGTAGGCTACTTTGATTTATAGTTTACAACATCCAATCGTCAAAATCTATGACGATCTCAGTGCTAACATACTAGACTTCACCTCAAAGAGTCTGTTCTTTTCCCCGACGACACTGAGTCAGGTGAACTTTTTAGCCTAGTAATTTTGTGGTGTGCACCCTTCAGCACAAACTACTGAAATTTAATGAGACAGTGAGGGCGCACTTACAAAGTGAGGGCGCACTTACAAAGTACAAATAAAACACTCGGATCCTTCTTCTCGTAAAACAAGACTTACCATCCGAGCCCAGTAACAGAGAGAATTGGATACCAAGAGCCCGGGACTAACATGATGGTCGGTATTTCAACAGCTGGATCTTTAGTCGAAAATATATTTCATCAGCTGGATCTTTAGTCGAAAATATATTGTGTCGATTGCCGCAAAATTGACCCCATTAGTGAGGCAAATCAAACTTGGATTTGAAGTACGCGGCGTAGACAACATGACTACTTAATATAGCCGACTGAAATGCCAGCAGTGAAGTGAAGGAAATTTTAGCCGTCAGGCGATCCTGCCATCTGGCAACCCGGACCGGCAATGAAATTGGAATTAAAAATGGACGGTCGGTCAAGTGACGACGATGCAGGAAGCGTTGTTGCTGAATCTGTTGAATCAGACAGAACTCCATCTCCTTCGATACTCAGTGGAGTTGAACTGTAGCGTTATTATCATTTTTCTTTCATTTTAAGGAAGATGAATGGTCTAGAAGCTAAACTCCTAAATTGCAGTGTACTACAACACTCATCTCTAGTATAGTACTTAGTAGTAGTACTACTAGTACTACTAGTAGTAGACCTAAGTAGTAGTAGCCTATACTACCATAGCTAGGAGTCACTTAATAGGCCTAACGTTAGCCTACAGCTGAACATATATTACTAGTAACTAATAAATAGTAGGCCTATAGCCTGAGTGTAGACCTACCTTGAGTCAGGACTACTACTGAACAGTTAGTCCTACATATCCTAGAATTTATAGTATGTTACACAAACTTCCAAAACTACCGTGTTTAAGGAATAGGTATAACTTTACGACCAGGATACATCAAGTCAAATGGGAACATAATATGAAGTTGGATCAAAATGTATTGCCAAATATTAGTTTTCCCATGGTATGACATACCACTACCAGACATGTCATTATGGTGATAAGCTACAGGAAATCATTAGTTGATGCTAGGCATGGACAAATTGTTTCGAAACTGTTCTATTTACCTAAATATGTGTTACTTGCCCATGAGTGTAGTAAATGGGTTTAACTTAATGCCATTGGCTCCCTGCTCTAGGGCTGGAGTGGCCGGTGTTCATTGTTACTAAGTTTCTTTCCACTGGATTTTTCATGATGATATCCTGGCAATTTTCCCTACAAAACTACTAGTCCCAAAATATGCTACAAAGGTCTAAGCCTGGGTCATAAAGGGTGAACATTTGCCCTAACTTTATGGCTGCTGCCCTAAGCCATGCACACAAGGCCTCACTCTGCAACTTGCCAGATGCTTAAAACATGGTAAATTTAAGAAATACAACTGTACATGCTGTAATTCTATTACCTGGGTTGGCTAATGTGTTAGTTGCTATCAGTACTGCAAGTATCATGCAAGACTATCACATTTTCTTCCATGATTAAACTACAAGCCTGAAGAAGAATACTTAAGTCTACACCTTTTTATTTCAACATTCCTGACATACATGGTTATGACAACAATGGGAAAATAACTATTAAGATGGGACAAACTTTATTTGTTTCTTTTCTGTTGTACTTAAATTATAGTTTAGAAAGAAAAATGACCAAAGCTGATCAGATCACACCTGCAGCATCATTTCATCCAGAAATTGAATGCATGCCCATCAGGAGAAAAGAAGGTAAAGTTTAAAAATTAATGATTTCAAAATATACATTGCATTACAAACTTTCTTTTCTGCTATTGTACCTTCTCCAACTTTACAATGTAATACATCTTTCCTTTCCTCTAATCCATATTGTATTCCTTTGTTTTCAGATGAAGAGGTATGTCAAAGCCACTATCACAACAAAGAGCTGGCTTGTCTAAGGTAATGGCAATGTCCTTGAAAGAAAATATTGCAGACAATTTTGTTTCATTAGTGTTTTAACTATGACGTCCATCTTTGAAAGTTTTTCAGAATAAACTAAATACTAATACACATGAACTAATTAACCCCATTGCTTTGAATATCCATCCTTGTTTTCCTTTTCTTTTTTTTTGTTCTTTAAACATCATTTGTCCTGATTATATTGCAGTATATGTGCCTTACATCAATCAAGGTCACCCTTCTATAAGAAACATAAAACTAGGATTTAATTTTGTTAGCACCTTTCTTTTGTAATTTGCACCTATTACATCTATTCTAACATTGTTGTGAGGAGTAACTCAGTGCATATTAATGTCCAGAAATGTGTTGCCCACAGAATAGGCATCAAAACAGGTCTACTTGTGCTATTTGAGAATTGCCTGGAATTTATCAATTTTGAACTTCTTTTTTCCATCTTCTTTTGTAGCAAACTTGCTAGCCCACCTCATCGTACCTTTTTTGCAACTACTGAGAATTACCATCATTCACCGATTTATACACCCCCCAGAAAAGTATTCAAATCATCTTCCACAGGTGAGTTAGTTCTTAAGCTTTCCAACATGTACTGGAACTTAAAAAAATTACGTTAAGGTGAAAGTTATGGAAAATATTCTAAAATTACATGGTGATATTATTTGAATAATTAGGACGGAGCATGATAGATTATATTAGTGTAGTCGTTTTATCAGTAGGAATGGAGACATCACGTTTGACTATAATCTCATACTGTCTTTTATTCAGACTGCAAAAGCCAAGAAGCTTTACAAATGGATACATCTGATACTTACAAGTTTCCTAGCCTTTCTGTACCAGACCATCCTGATGGGAATTCCCAGGCACTATTTACAAGTACTGAGAGTAGTAACCCATCCCAAGCCCTGTCATTGACTGCTGGAGAAAATATGTCACTCGCAGCAGTAGAACAAAATTCGAGTGATGCTGTTGCCTTTACTGAATATGATGGTGACAGCAGTGAAGACAGGTCTCGCCAACTATCAACGCAAGCAGAGGAAAGCTCCCAACTTACACAAGAATTTGGGAGTATTTTATCAGACAGCTCTGCTAAACCTGAGATGGGTACAAAATCTCACAAGACTTGTCATTCAGAATCACCTTCTCCTGATGAACTTGATGCAGAAAACTGCCACAAAAGCACCGGAGCAAAGTCTCCCTTTGTGGTAGCAACAGGTAGAAGTCCAGCCTGCTGCAGGGTGACGCTGAACAAACCCTCTACGATGGTGGGTGATAAGCTTGTAATCACCCAAGAACTACTGAGTGACACTCGACAACCAAAGAAAATTAGCACTAGTGAAGGACTTACAACTGTTATTTCAGCCGAGCAAGGAACTACGACGAGCCAATACGATGGCAATGAGCCTGAAAGCACCGAACCAAAGAAGAGTCTGGCGACTAACCAGCCTAACCGGGACCTGGTAAGTTTATTCTAAATTAACAGTAAACATAATCCTTAAAACTCATTCCCAGGCCATCTCTCCACTCATTTGTGTGTAATTAACTGGAGTTTCTCCCAGGCCAAATCTCCTGTCATTTGTGTTCAGACAATATCAGTCTATAACTAGACTGACCATTTTCTATATCTGGATTTACTCCCAAGCCTAGTCTCCTGTTATATGTATGCCATCTATATTTTGAGTCACTTTCAGTCCAAGTCTCTGAACATTTGCATTCAGTCGAGGACATGCACACTCCCGGGCTATATCTGGGCTCCCGGGCCAAATATCATGTCATTGGTGTTCGCTCTATGATCCAGTGTCCCTCAATTAATTGCAGACCCATGCAGTCTGATTATTTGTGCATAGTCTAGTCTCCCATTACATTCAGTCTACTATATATCTGGAGGCACTCTCTTCAAATCATTAGCATACATCATCCTTTAATAATGGTTACTGAATTGTTTCAGGCTTTCATTTTGCAAACTGTTTGGTACTGGTTACTGAAGCGTCTATCATTTTCAACCTGTTTGATGATAGTTACTGAAGTTTCTTTCATTTGGCAACCCGTTTGCAGATGGTTTAGTTTCTTGGCGGTTTGCAAAGTCATCTACAATCTTTTTGATGATGGTTACTGAAGTGTCTTTCATGTTTTAACCTGTGTGATGATGGCTACTGATTTCTTTCATTTTGCAACCTGTTTGATGATGGTTTAGTTTCTTGGCAGTTTGCAAAGTCATCTATCCAACCAATTGGATGCCTCAACAATTCTTGATGAAATGGAAAAGAAGTACCTGCAGATAGAAGAATCACTGATGCAGAATGAAGATAACTTCAGTGAGTAGAGCAGGTCCACAGTTTGTAACAGCTAGGCATATATGTAGACAATTTGCGAGTGCCCTCGATGTAAACCTGAAGGCAACACAATTGTTCTGTAATGTGAAAGTGAAGTATACCGTCCTGTAAGAAGTACCTCCATTGTTACGACTGGCAAGCCCAGTACCAGATTGATAAAGTAATTGTAGTTGACAAGTTTTGATGCTCCATGGACACGTCCCATGTATAACTAAAATGAGTGGAGGTAAATCATAAGGTGCATAACCGAATGGACATTTTATATCTTGGCCTGCATATCTTCATCAGCTTTCCAAAATAATGAATTGTGATATATGTGTCCTCTTGTAAAATGGTCTTTTCTTGAGATGAGAATGATTCGACGTCATTTGTGTTATGGCAACTTTGATTACGCTAACTTCAACATTGCATACATCGACGTAACGTGTCAAACGTTGCATGCAGTGACAGTAAGTGTCAAACTTTGTATTAAATTATTGACATGAGTGCCAAACACTGCATATATATTAACAATAAGTGTCCATGCAATTTTATATTACATACATTAAGTGTCAAACATAATTTTATGCTTTTGACATAAGTGTCAAACATTACAAACATTGACATTAAAGTGTCCATCATTGTCTACAATGCCATTAAGTGTCAAACCCTTGCATACATTATTTTAATCGCAATCACCACTGTTCGTGGTGTTCACAGTCTATCCTCGACTTTTTGATTGATAGCCTTATTGAATCTCAAGGAAAAACTAACTTTACTGAAGGAAAAGATGAAAGAAGCCGATTTGATTAAAGAAAAGAGAGGAGAATTGGTGAGCCGCGAGCTTGATGTCTCACCCGCAACACCTTGCAAGGAGACCAGAGAGCGAGAACTGCTGAACTTAAGCACGAAGCAGAAACTCTCCTTGTTGCACTTACACAAGAAACTGGCAGCTCAATTAACCTCAAAGTTGTTAGACATGAGAACGGAGGACAGAAACCACAGGGACGCAAGGAAGAGTACATGCACCGCCTGCGATGAAACGTCGACTCCTGCCTTTCCCTACGATGCAGTCGATATTAAAGAAACTATACACACTAAGAGGCGAGGAACGAGAGAAGAGGTTAGCCCGGTAGTGGAAAATGTGACCTCTCAGGGTAGAATGAAGCATTTCCAGCTAACCTCTCAGAGTATAAAGATGTCTTCCCAGCCAACATCAACTATAAAGGCAATGCCAATACCGTCTCTAACATTCAAGGACTTGACTTCTAATGAACTCATTAAACCAGACAAGGACTGTCTGTCTTTTATCAACAAGGTACTTCTAGTTTGCAGATTTGTATATAACCTGTACTTTTTGTCATATCATCCAACCAGGATCTTACACAATGAAATTATAGGTTTGAAATGTAGGACCCCCTCGGAAGCAAAAATAAATACCTAATAGGATAGGTCTCTTTCAGTATCTTATCCATCATTAAATATAATACAATATTGTAGGTTAAGTATCCCATCCCTAACTACATATACTACAATTTGGTGGGTTCAGTATCCCATCCCTAAAGATATATGTCACTGTTTGGTGGGTTCAGTATTCCATCCCTCATTAAAACCTGCTCGACTAAACCAAGAGAAGTAAAACAATTCTGGTTATAAAGGCATAAGGTTTGAGTATCCCATACCTAATTAATGGTATATTCAGTATCCCTCCCCTCATGAAATACAATTCCATTAACCCATCCCGAATGAAGCCTGCTTAAAGAAAATCTAGTTACTAAAAACAAGAGAAATATAAGACAATGCTGGTTCTGAAGATAGTTTTCAATCACCAATTAAGGTAAATGGTAAACTCAAATTGTATCTTACAGATTGTTTTATTTCCAGATTTATAATCTAGGAAAACTAATTGAAACTACTGTAAAACAAAAAAAAATATTAGGAAGACTGCAGAATGTTTCACAGGATACTTCACTAATTTGTGAGACATCTCCCCCCCCCTCATTTCTTGGTTAAGACTAATTACATGGCTACAGCTGCCAACATAAGAGTTGTTGTCGTGTATATTTTCAGCATTTTTCCAATTATGTCTCATGGTTTCCAACAATATTTGGTCAATGTATTTTTGTTATACATACTTTCCACTGTTTTTCTAGGGTAAGACAGTACATGGTGACCTGCTGCCAGATGGATCGGTCTTCTCGGGGAATATTTCATACAAAACAGAGAGAGAATGGTTTGCATGTTTAAGCAATTATCGGCCAACCGCATCGATTAAAAGACCAAAACTCTGGAATGTGATATCATACAAAGGGGTGCGGTTGAATGACGTGGCCTGTCAGTATCAGATGCTCTGCATGGGTAAGTCCAGTACTCCATGAATAATGCCGACGGCACCCCGTAATTAGCAGCTGGATACAGATTTGAATATTCATAGGCGCCGGTGGAGTTGCCAAAGGGGAGAGCTGGTACCGATCCAAATACTCCATGCAATCCCCCCAAATGAACCTTGCACTTAATGAATTGACTCAATTCTTCATGGTTAGGTATGTAGGTACATTATGGTCACGGCCCAAATTTGTTTATTTGAAGATAGCTGTGCAGCCAGCTACATAGTGACCAACTTGTTTCTGGTCAGTTTCCCCCTCCTTTTAAAATATTTGATGTTTCGTTTAGGGAATTTCCCACATATGCAAAATTGGTCTTGCAGCATTCCTGCGCCCCGTATAATACCCATCGGTCAATCTTTTCCACATGGGCCGCATACAGTATACAGCAGACATATACGGTATAATATATAAAGTATAAAGCATGTCTTTATACTTTATATGTTATTCTGTAGTATAAAGATATGTACAGCAAAAAGACATACAGTACAAAAACATATACAGTATATACAATATATACATAGTAAGACACATACAGTATCAAAACAAATACAGTATAAGAACATACACAGTTATGCAGCCAATCACAGACTAGGATTGATGCACACTTGTACATGCATTTGGAAGTACCGTTATCGGTAAGGCTAGACACTAATGGCCCGGTTGGAGTTGCAAATTGAGCGACAATTGTCAGGAGGGCGATTCGGTCACCAGAGGATCATTTCGAACATAATGTTGACAAGTAATTCCAATACTGTCCGAGAGGTTTTCTTAAATAATGTTATTATTCTCAGCCAGATTTCATTGTGTCTTTGCTAAACCTAACTGGTCTTCATCATTATTTATCTTGTTTTTCATCTTTACCAGCTAAGAAGATGAAACCTCCACAATCGAATGCCCGCTCAACTAAATCTACCACAACCTCAGGTAAAACTATCCCTTCGCCCTTCAACACGAAGCAGGACCCTGTCTCCTACACGCCTAGACCGCGGGTGTGGCCGATAAGCCGTGACTGTTTGCCACTCTCGGCTAGCATCAAATCTGTCTACCTGATCGGTGACGACGAACTGTTTGCAGAAGACGACCTTCTGCAGAGTGGGTTTTGGGAAAAAGATGGCTTTTTGGGCACATCGGTTCCTGCAAGCTGGATAGACGATCTCTCCACATGGGAATTAGACTGAATTGTTTCTTCAGGAGAGAAAAGGAGAATGAGCAGAATGAAAACAAAACCTCCATGATTGTTCCGTATTATCTAGTGTAATTCATGGTACATCTTGAATTAGATAATTTTCCTCTGTAAGTAGCATTTAGAACAACTATACCATGAACATATTTATCAGATATAGAATCATGGAAATTCCACTTGTATACACGTCTTCTTCAATAATGATAAGTTTACTTCATATGACTATCCATGTGGTCCTTTTTAACATATGCACATGTGATCACCTGATTCTATACATCCCGAGTTTGTGCTTGAATCATAGTATGCTATTTCATATAAACTCATGAACATACTCATGTTACATATGATTTCAAGTAATGTACACTTATTGATCATGGCAGCAAAATAACCCAACCTTAAAACTTTACGTAAGAAGAGAGTGCTCGTAATTACTTTGGCACTGTATTCATAAATATAAATACTGATAGATGCCAACTATTATACTATGAGATACTTTAAAATCCACTGTTGCCATTCGAAAGGATGTGCACTGCACGAGTCAGGGGTCGTAATACACATCATTCAAATAGTCGAAGGATGTGTACTGCTCAAGTCAAGAAAAGATGTACACATTATTATGCAATCCTTTGAATAGTTCCTTCGTCAGACATACCGTCCGACCCCTGACAAATCTCACTCAATCCTTTGAATAGTTCCTTCCTCAGATAAACCATCCGACCCCTGACAATGCATTCCTACTGTCATATCTCACTCAATCCTTTGAATAGTTCCTTCCTCAGACATACCATCCGACCCCTGACAATGCAATCCTACTGACTCAATCCTTTGAATAGTTCCTTCCTCAGATATACCATCCGACCCATGACAATACGTTCCTAGCTGACATAACTGACTAATCCTTTGAATGATTCCTTCCTCATATACCATCCGGTATTCCTACTACTCACATATATCTCACTCTCATGGATTCAGGTTTCATAATCCACCGCAGTGTCTGTGTTTGTGAGGAGCAGCTGTGATAGTTGTTCATCCGAGAGGCTGGCTTCCTTGCAGGTACCGATAGCACAAGAGATTAAGGCTGCTAGGGCATGTTTGCACTGGTTGTAAGAAGAAATCAGTAATGTCATGCGTTGTTAACATTCACCAAACTTTCAAAAGCGACTACAAAATGTTCTCTCTTTGTATATTGAATACATTGATTCTTGTTATCAGTTTCCAAACAGAAGAGAAAATGTGGGGAAATAAGTCCTTCTGTATGTCTGTCTTTTTTTCTTTCTTTTATCTATTAGGATATATTCAAAGTTATGATGTTTCAATAGTAGTTTCTAATTCACATCACAGAAGTGACAAAGCAAGTGATGATAAGTATGATCTTTGTTGTGTATTATCTCAGTAAGACTTACTACTAACAAGTAATTAATGAAGGCAGGTACCATAACTTCTCATACTCAAGGTACCTCCATACCATATCTAGCTAGGAAAGATTCATGGAACACTCATCCAGTCTCTCTATTCAATGTAATTTGCTCAACTAATTAACATCACTCCATATCAAGGTACAACCCTCAGCTGGGAAAGATTCATGGAACACTCATCCTATTCAATCTAATTTGCTCAACTCACTTATATAATATATATATACATATATATATAATATATGTATTTATATATATATTTATATATATATGTATATATATATATAGGCCTATGTGTATACATATGAATAATCAAATGTATATATGTATATAATATATATACATATAAATACATATATTATATATACATATATATAAATACATATATTATATGTATATATATACATGTATATATATATGTATTATATAATATATGTATATAGTGATATGGTCCCCCTTAGATATATGTATGTATATATATATATATGTGTGTGTAT
>JAODAG010329989.1:0-10885 GCA_027574785.1 Orphnurgus asper | reverse complement strand
TTGGCACAGAGAAGCCTATTGTAGTTAGTAAGGGGAGGGGGATAACTGGTTGGTACAGAGAAGCCTATTGTAGTTAGTAAGGGGAGGGGGATAACCGGTTGGCACAGAGAAGCCTATTGTAGTTAGTAAGGGGAGGGGGATAACTGGTTGGTACAGAGAAGCCTATTGTAGTTAGTAAGGGGAGGGGGATAACCGGTTGGTACAGAGAAGCCTATTGTAGTTAGTAAGGGGAGGGTGTCTACACAGTGATACATTCAGTCAGTAATTTATTTGTATGTATCGGCTAGAATAAACTTTTGCAAAGATATAAGAAAACAATTTGGTTTCAATTAGAGGTGTGTCCAAGCTGCCTCTATGCTCTTTGCTTTCTACATAGGGGGAAAATATACCCCTTCTTCACTGACATTTTGAGGCTATAGTCCACGGAGCCTGATTCTAGAACATCTAGAAGCTTGACTATATATATACAACATTTTATTTTTAGCATATTCAAATCTAGCATTTCAAAGCTGGCGTATTGCATTGAACGATCGAGGCCGGTAATATGTTTGTCAGTTGTCAATGAGCTGGTTGGCCGGCTATTGATGGTATTGTGCAGTAAGGTGAATCCCGTACCACGTATCGAGCACAGATCAAGTGGAGGTGTTTTGCTTCTTTGCTCTGTGTCAACAGACTAAGGAATTACTGACACTGAAAATCCTTTGATGAATTGAAAGCTCCGCCCGTGAATGACGTGCAATATGCCGAATACAGTAGAAAATAATGGTCACGTTAGATGTTTGTTTGAATAATATCGACGTATAATATTGACTTTTATAATAGCACATGTTGTAGTGCATTGTAGACTAGTAATTTAGGAGGAGAAATATTTTATGGATTACATTATCATGATACTTTTGAGGTCATACACAGTACTATAGTCTAGGTGAAACACAATCGAAAGAAATTAGTTTGTATCGATGAACTGTTCGCTCTGATTGTCTGATTGGAAAGTGTGATTAACCGTCTGATTTTCTGATGATTTACTTGCGGTCCAATATGACATGATTTATAAATATGAAAATTCGTCATATCACAATCACATGCCCAGTCGAAGTCGAACACATGCAGGATTTTGAAAAAAACTTAATGGTGCGAATATGATTTGCAGAAAACTTGTGACTACAGCTGAAGAAATTAATAGCCCTATATCAACCTGGCCACCTCATCTTCCCCCACCAGATCCCCACCCCCCAGATATTGTATATAGTAGTATATTAGTATAAAAATACTCTTACTAATTTAATAAATAATCATGCTATTTTCACCAAAATGATGCAGACAAACTTAATAGACCTAATTTGACCAGCAGAGAATCCCTCTAAGCTACTACAGTAGGTACTGTATAAACATTTTTCCTAATCTGTCATTGTCTATTTTTCGGTCTTGCTTTTAATTATGCAGTTCAGTCCATTTGACCTTATTTCTCGTTGCTGCATTGATCTGAAAGACACTGAAGGGGGACTGGACTGTTAAACGTACCACAATCTTTGTTTGAATGTGTATACATGGTGTACGGGATTACCATAATTTTGATTTGGTGAAGGAGAAACCTGTGCCCTATTACTGTAGATTGCACTAGTTTGTCCTCACAAATTTTAAGTTACTTTGTAGCTTTGAAATGGGAATCACGACAGTTTCTCCAACTGGCACCAATCTCCGGACTCATGCAGACTTTTAATACTATTGCATTTCTGAAATACATTTCTTTAATTTCTATAAAACTGCCCCTTCATACTAATTTGCTTTACCACACAACATTCCACTGTATCCCAGACCTGTTCATGTTTGTTAGACTCCGTTGTTTCATAGCGCACTGCTAGCTGGCCACCAGTGTAAGATCGTTCTGTAGTTTTCACATCCGATGGCCACGCACGGCGACTGTACAGCCGAATGGCGATGACATCACCACCACCATAAGCAGCAGCGTCGAGCTGCACGTGAACCAGTTAAGGTTTGTTACTGTTCTCGACAGGTCGCTGGCATGAAACATTTACTGCCGCTGGGTTATTGACTGGAAACACAAAGCAATTGTCTGAAATCAAATATAAAACAAATGGTAGACGAGTAAATTAGGACAAAAAATAACGGAGGTCACTCGAACCGTACGGCGGGTAAATTGCAAAGATAAAATCAAATCGCGGAACTCAAATCTGAAAGAAGAAAATGGAAGGAAAATAGAAGGTGCTTAATCAACGAGAGAGAAAAAAAATAACGCATGTTAGTTTTGTAATCAAATGATTATCGCCAACTTCTCACTAACAATCATGCTTTTTAGTATTCCTTCTTCTCTTGATGAATAACTGTACGTCATGCAGTCCGCCTTGCAGGAGTTTTAATAAAGCACGGCCTAGTATCGACAATCATGGTTTGTGTCAAAATGAGCGCATCTCTTAATCCTTTGGGGACGGTTTTTCCATCCGCGACGATTTGGGGATGCGGACAAGTGTCAAGTGGGACGGAACGGTAATGTATGATACAGTGACATTACTTCATTGATGTCGTACAGTGTGCAGTATGCAGTATGTACTATTTATAAATCAGTTTTAAAGTGAAACATGTTGTAAATATGTTGCATAGTGTATATAGATACAGTATTACCTCGCAGAAAGTAAGTGTATTGATCTGGACAAATTTACAAGAATGCTATTGGCTAATGGATTACTAAATGTCATTTGTAATCTATTTTCCTCAAACATGTTGTATATACTGATTTAAAGTGACACAGTATCGGCTGTCCTTGACGTTATTGCAGCTTTGTACAAAAATTATGAGTTTGTACAGTAATGCTATGAATGGATTAACGAATATCAATCTGTTTTAAAAGTGAAACAGTATATTACCCTTAAATATGCTGTATGGTCTATGTAACACCTGACAGAAAGTAAATGGCAGTATTGCATCTCTATATAAAACTTACAAGTAGGCCTATGCTATGGATTAATGGATGCTCTCATTTGCATGATTTATGGTTTAAAAGTGAAAATATTATAAGCAACAAATTTCCAAAAATATTTTCATCAATAACAAAAAAATGGTATAATAATTAATATCTTCAACGTCCTGGAGCAGCTTGTTCATGCGGTGAAAGTGCTGGCAAGTTCAGCTCATTCAAATCTAAGCTACAGTATGAGCTCATTAAAACATGATTTGTAACGCTTCAATGGACATGGGCCTACAGTAGTTCATCAGTGCACCAGTGCATAGAAGCAAGAACATGGCCATGAATGTATTGTAGCCTCAATTCATATATGGTAGCTCTGTGCTATATGTTTGGAGGATGGAAAACACTCTAATATTATAGGATTACCAAATCCCATCTTTCTTCGTCTTTGGATCCTTGCCGAGTTCCCAAGGAAGTTAATGCAGTTAAGTTTGCCTGGGTTTATTTGTGTGTATTTGTGTTTGGTGTTATAGAGTAATAACTACACTCCCAGTGTTCAATAATAAGCCTGGGTCTCAGCTGATGTAAACGTCATATGCAGAGCGTTACATGATGGAGGTAGGACAGAGGATATTCACTGCCCTGATCTATGCGTACACTGAAACATACATAATTGCACTTCTGTTGACTTAATCTATACCTCACAGAAGAAAAGATACCCCCTCCCCTCCCCCATCTGGCCATGTGTACTGTATACCAAACATCCGCCATATAGAGGGCGTAACTCCTCACTTTTTTCTTCTGTGCCAAACCTTGTGGTTGATAGTTTTTTCCACAGATATTTAATCCTAGGCTAATGAATGAATCAGATGTCTTTCGTACTTTTCCTGGATTTTCACGGATACTGGTGCTTTTCCTTGACAATTGCCTTGTTTCACTTGAGTAACTTGAGGTTAAGATGGTTGGTGCAGTTGGAACCCCGATTCCAAAGAAACCTCCCTCTACTGCTGGCCGGACATCTGCGGGGTCTGAGCCGGCAGTCGGCCAGGGAGATTATCTCCGAGGGAGCAACAACTTATCTCGGAGTATGGAATGCTACACTGGAGGACGGTGTGTGGAATTTAGTAAGAGTTGGGTAACTATATATAGCTAGTAAAACTCCAAACCAGTAAGTTTTTGGGGAGTTAGGTGTCGTAATGAAACCATTCAATACGGTACATGTCGATATAGTACTATGTAGTAGTAATGAATTGGTGAAGCCTTTGTTTTTTACTCTGCGAGCAATGCATGAGTCGGCAGGTCCTTCGACAAGTCTGTGTCTGGAGAGTAGGGTAGAGAGGGTACATCCAGTGGAGGAGTATCTGGCATATATAATGGAGGCTGCAGTAGTTCCCCCCCCCCCATGTCTGCAACAATCCCTGGCAGGACTGCATATTCTAGCGCTGGTGCCACTCTGTTAGCTACGGTATGGATGAGATATATTCGGATCTTCTAGCCCTTCTACGGCCGGGAATCCGGTTGTTGGTGTATGGAAACGATTGGATAATGATAGGCAATGCCAAAAAGCATATCCAGCCTATATATGTACAGACTACACATCAATCACTTCTGTCCTACTGTGTGACCTTATCATGTTGAACATCTATGCAGTTACACTCCATGTGCAGAGAGCTAATTACCTTTTAAGGTAGTTTCGCCTGGGTTTATAGTAGTAATGAACCTATGGCATTCATTGAAAGCAGTTATCTAAATTACAGTATAATTAAAACAAAAGATTACCAACTCTTGGTGAGGTTATTACAGCAAGGGTTAGACCAGGGAGTTGTTAATTACAAGGATATACAATGGTTTCAACCAGCTTTTAATCCCATCAATAGCTCCTTCACCTCTTTGGATGATTTGATGCCTTGATTAACAGTTTTGTTTGTGGTCTAATTTAATAATTTCTCTTCTTTCTGAAGTGTTTCTTTTCCAACCTAACATAGAACTGAACAAGTCCTTCAACTTAACAATTAATGGTTGTGATTCCGACATGTTTAACCGACAGGTGTTACGACTACATTTGACATTTAAGAATAACGACTGGCCAACATCCTATAATTTAATTATACCCTCTCGTGCAGGGATAAACTTCGAAATGAATGATAATGTCAGGATAATCTGCGTAACGAACGAAAATGTAGTAAGACCAAATTAACTGGGATGATTTGTATGGAAGATTCCAAACAATGTTGATGTACAGAAAGATGTACTGTAAACTATCACCTCATAGTAGTGAATACAGTCTCAATTCGCCTTCAACATTTTAATTTTGAATAAGCCAGAAAATGACTGGCAGTGTATGTTGCATTGTAGATTCTGTAGCAGAAGACGGATGGCATTGTGCCAGATTGAAATCTGCTTTCATTGCATTTTTTGCATGAGAAACAATAAGAGGATTAATATACTGTCAGCAACAACTCCCTAGTCCTGAAACCCTGTTTCAATGACTGGTGGATAGGTGGTAGAAGGGTGGGGGAGGGAATGGTGCCCCTTGGGATAGTAATTGGCCCCCTAACTTTCAAAAATAAGTTTTAATACCAAAACGCACTTTAAAACACGGAGCGGGAGGGGACTTCATGATGTTGCCTTAGGTGTCATCGGTAAATACAACAATGAGTTTACCCACACAAAATGATGCCCTCAACTTGAAAATGTTTGGTGCCATTGGTTGTGTGTATATTACTGGGTAAGGGGGAATTAATGTCACGGCATTCAACTGACTTAAGGAACCCTGTGCATTTTTGCATTGTAGTTTTCTTTGAGGTTTCATGTGCAAACAATTAGTTAGCTCTCTGGTGAAATTCCTCATTAATTGGAAATAAATAAATAGGATTGTAAATCATGAGATATCAAATCAAATGACAATTCTTACAAATGTCAATAAAATAAGGAATTAAAAGCCTTAAAATAGCCTGGAAATGTAGAAGTGAAAGCTGTTGCAATTAAAGGTTCTGAATTAAAAGATCTGCCCTGTATACAAATATGACAATACTTTTACAATATCACTTCTGGAAATGTTTTAGTCAGGATTATAATGTCCATAATATGAGCCCTGATAGTCTGATATTGATCCAATCCCAGCCTTAAATCCTGACTCATTCATGATATCCTGCCTTGAATTCCGGTCTTAATAAATTCCAGGCTTATTTCCTGCCTTATCATAAATAATTAGGTTTCCTGCCTTACAGTATATTCTGATAGTCAGAAAGTAACACAATATCTTATAAATGAAGAGTGCTGCCTTGCATGTATACAAAGGAATTTTAAAAAGTATAATTATCAATTTTGGAGTAATATTCCTCGATTGATTAAATATTTCTCAAAGTATGGTTGGTTTGCTGGAAGCCCTGATAGAGAGGGAATGTTTTTGAATGTTGTTGATGGCAATCCTTACAAATTCATTCATTACAGCAGTTATTGACTTGATATTAAAAAATTCTCCATATTTTAAGAAAGTTCATTAACATGTGATAGTGTTCTTTCCAGTGGGGTTTCAGGCTTCTTTCCTTCACATTGTACCGCCCTCTTTTTTGCTATTTATAAGGCTTCCAATGAAATTTATAATAATGCACTCAACTCTTTTGTTTCGGCCATCACCAACACCGTCTCAAAGAAATATACAATAAAAAGTAATAATAATAATAATGTATTGACAAAGATCCAAACTCACTGAAGGATCTGGCTTCGATCGCCTGTTCGACCAGGAGTTATATACTTTTACATTGATGTTCTCATCTTGGGCAAATAAAAAATACAATGGTTACAGGCAGGAACACTGTACACATTTGCCATCATATGTTACTAAGTACTAAAAACCTTCAATCGCTCTTCGATCTACTTGATATGATCTGCCACAATGTGATGCACTTTAATTTGAAAGGTATTATAACGCCTCCTCATATGTCATTGACGCGTATCTTCTTTAAAATGCCTCCCCCGTCTCTCACCATTTTCTTCTCCCGATACGTCTGGCCTCTATGTTTAGCTGTCTTTAGCTCTCATATTTTGTATAATTCTGTAAATTATTCACAGCTTATTGGGCAATATTCACAAGGATGATTTACCATCTGAATATATATATATATATGGGGGGGGGGGGAGATATACCGTTGCTATGCATCGACTGTGGACAATGACAGTTTCCTTAAAAAGTCATTGTGTATCAGGGAAAGGTGCAAATATTTGCATTTCATATTTCGTTAATGAAAGTATGCTCGTTATTAGAGAAAGGATTAGTGAAACAGTGGCTTACAACATGCTGTATATATATATATATATATATATATATATATATGACAAGCAAGTCACTAATACCGTCAGTAATAATGCTAATGTCATCGTACTACTGTACGTGGTGTGTGCCAAGTATTTTTCGTAAAAGTTATGACATAATTAGATGGTACTAAAATTTTAAAACTATCTTTTTGCAGTATTTTTTATCCTTTTATTTATTGTTAGGATTTTTGACGGTGATGCAGGTGGCTTAAAGCGTACCACTTGTGTGTGTGTATGTTTAAGGACGAACGGTATTGATAGTTTATCTCTATGTTTGAGCAGCTGTAATTATAGCAGTCATTAAAGAGTTAGATTCACAGTGAACATGCAGTAGCAAAAAAAAAAAGATATCAAGTTTGATAGTTCCAGATTAGGAGGTCTCTGTCAGACTCATTTACCAACCGTGTCTATGGCAATCATGCTTTGATGTACATGAGGAAGCAGCTAGTGAACCTGCTTTATTTACATTACGTATTCCCTTACCTCATGTACATATGCATCACCCTTATATTATTGTGATCTAGCATCTGGCATAATCTAATAACACAATAGTGGTCTCCTCACCCTTCCTTATTTTGCCAGCCTCATGGATGTTAATGTGATTTCACTGTCTGGCGTTCATCATTTTTTCGTTTCAATAAAATTCACTGAAGAAAAAAAAAAAGGAACATCTACAGCACATTCACCAGCAAACCACATCGCTGAGATTTTTGAGTGACGAACAGTATGATCGTTTATCTCTATGTTTGAGCAGCTGTAACTATAGCAGTCATTAAAGAGTAGATTCACGGTGAACATGCAGTAGCCAAAAAAGATATTAAGTTTGATATAGTTCTAGATTAGGAGGTCTCTGTCAGACTCATTTATCAACCGTGCATGGCAATCATGCTTTGATGTACATGAGGCAGCAGCTAGTGAACCTGCTTTGTTTATCAACCGTCCCTGCCAAGCAAATATTGTAATCGCTGCAAGTTGATCTGTACAATGTAGGAAGCTACAGGTTTTTAAGGAGAAAGAGGGTATTATATGTGTTAGGGAGAAAAATATGATTTAGGAGTTGTTTAGATAGAGGCCTAAAGCTAGCCTGCTTGGGCTATAATTACAATTAAACCCTGTCCATGGTGATTATGATTTGGTGTGAGATTATAAAGCTCGGTATATCGTTAAACATTTGTATGTTAACTATTAGCTTTAGTAATTAGCACTAATTTCTGCAAGTTAATAATGTACAAGTTGCAGCAAGCATGGTATTTAAGCACTACCTGGATTTTACACACTATACTGCAGCACTATATAGTCAACGTGTACTACTTACTACTGTACATCGTCGCAAGCTGTTATCACTGCTATGTATGCATATATGTATCCTAACAGCATCCTATCCCAGTGCAAGATGTCATCCCGTACGTTGCTATAGCTGCATCGATCTCTTACTTTTCACAACCAAATTGGTAGTTTTTGACTGGTTTTTCAACCCTTTGATTTGTATACCTTGCAGTAAGAGGAATTCCACCGCCAGGTAGATCTTGACGGCTATGTTTTGGGTGATTGTCCTTTGTTTTGAGTGTTTTCATGCATACTATACCTCCTCTCAGTCTTATTACTGAGGGGTGGCCTATGTAGGTATGCTCACCAAGCTATCGTAGTTTACTGTTACATATATATCCCTTTAACAGACAGCTAGCAAATGGTATCGTAGACCTGTTTCAAAGCTCGGGCCACCATGCTGCAGTATACGATATCTGACTAATGACAGGTGTGTCTTCCATAGTTTGTTGATGTATTCATGGCTGCCACAGCACAACTCATAGGAGGAGAGCTTAATGGCATCATAGTCCACAAATTTGGTTAAAATTATTGTCCTTATTTTACCATCCTTTGGATGTCGCATGGTTAAAGTATCTGGCAATTTTCATCTTGGAAACTTTCTATAATTACTTGGGCCTATGTGCGGCTGTTGGCCAAGCAGAAAGCTACTAAAGAACACCATCAAAGAAAAACAGTGGCAGGAGGAGTACACCTTAATTTACTTATATTTTGGAGGTTTCTGATATGCTCAATAACAAGCTCGTCGTTTTCTGCCTACCACAGTATCCTAGTGCGCAGAGGAGTACTACACTCCTACAGTGTGAAAATTGCCCATTTTAGGAAAAGAGTGGGAATTCCTCCTTCAAGTTCGCATTATGCTAGTTAAGTTAACCTGTTGTGCCTTTAGGACCCTGGTCCACACAGGTTTATTATTTGCCGGATATATAAAATGTGAATTAATGGTTTTGTTTGCAGGTTTCTGGGAAGGAAAATTTGCATACATTTTCCTGATAAGCCACCATGGATAAATTCCTTTATCTAAGAAGAGATATAAATCTGTTCAATACATGTATACATGAGTAGGCTTTGTACCATTATTCTTTCATAGAGTATACGTTGATGATTCTGTCTTGATATTTCATGTCTTTGAAATTATGCTTAAAAGTAGTATTAAAGCTAGTACCAAATGACTTGTTTCCATGCCGCTATACCGTGACCCCAATATTAACCCATCATGCAGTACTGTATTATGCAAGGTGCACATGCTTACTCGGTGAGATAATTGCTTTTTCATGAACATGTACATTATCTCGGCATTTTTATCTGAAAAAGTGAATGTCACCCTCTATATCTTGCAGTAGCATTTCTGTCTAATATTATACACTATTGAAGTGACATATTTCTCATCGGTATCTGATTTGATTTCACCTTACGTTATCATGACACCGTTTTCAGCAAACATTTCTGGAGCAAAAGATTTTGAGTATGGAGAAATCGCTAAACACCATTTCCCTTTTCTACTACAAAGCAGCTGTGCTGAACATGTCGTGCCTACTGTAGGGATCGAACCGGCAACCTTTGGGCTGAGAGGACACTCAAACCTCTATTGGTGACACTGTCACCTCAACATCCCATTCACACCTCTTGGTGACTCTGTCACTTCAACATCCCATTCACACCTCTATTGGGGACTCTGTCACCTCAACATCACATTCACACCTCTATTGGTGACTCTGTCACCTCAACATCACATTCACACCTCTATTGGTGACACTGTCACCTCAACATCCCATTCACACCTCTATTGGTGACATTGTCACCTCAACATCCCATTCACACCTCTATTAATTGGCCATACTATCACCTCACCCCATTCACACCTCCATTGGTGACACAGTCACCTCAACATCCAATGCACACCTCTATTGGTGACACTGTCACCTCACCCCATGAACGGCTTTACACATAACATTCGAGCCATGCTGAAATAACTGGCCGTTTTTTACAAGTAATGGCTGGCTACCTATACCCTATTTCCATCTCGGAGAATGTTTCACTAACATTTGTTTTTAGTGCTCCATGTGTTTATTATTTGGTATACATGCAGATGTACAGTATACTGTACGTGATGCTCCTGCTAGTTTGTAGCCTATATGATAATATCCTCTGAAACAAATTTAAAGTATAGGAGGATGGTCCAGAGGTAAATCAACTTAACCAATTTTTGACCATTTCTGTATAGTTAAAGAGCGTGTGTAAATTACAAGGATGCCAGTTCTACAATTACAGACAATTGAATATGGAGATTTAGTTTATATGTAATTTAGTAATACAGTC
>JAODAG010329957.1:0-10888 GCA_027574785.1 Orphnurgus asper | reverse complement strand
ACACAAGGCTACATAATAACATCCTAACACAAGGCTACATAATGTCATCCTTACACAAGGCTACATAATAACATCCTTACACAAGGCTATATAGGCTTGGTGCTGCATGGACATTGGATGAACACAATGCATTTTCTGTCACCAGTCCAGCAACCTAATCCTTTGAAACATAGAAACTAAATATTCTAGCAATCTCACCAACAATAATCCATAAAACAAAGTGTCCAAGCCAATGCCACACATCAGATTCATATAACACACCCTGCCTGCCATAAAAGAGCCAACACTATAGTGACGACATAAACAAACCACCACTGCAGTACTACTAGTTCAGTATAAGTAATAAGGAGGATGCAAAGTGAGCGCTTAATTAAGGTCACCAAGCCACAGCCAAAGGTCACCAAGCCACAGCCAACGCTCTCTGTTTGCTTTCTCAATTATAGTGGAGGCCCTCGAGAAGCATCGAAGATTGTTGCTTTCACAAAGTGATCTGTTAGGAAGTGATTTGTTAGGAAATCGGCGGTGGTCGGAAAGACCCTCTGATCCAAACGGAATGTTCCTGAAATGACCCCCATAACAAACAAATCCCTGTTGCTGCAATTAAACCCTGGATGCCAAAAACCGGCAGTCGGTCGTAGGTACATGGATAGGCTTGTACCTACATATACAAGTACTTTTTTGGAGGCAGTCTTACGAATAACCGATGACAATTCCACTGGAGGCTTTGCTAATCAAGGGACTGATATTTGCAATGTATAAATGAAAATCCTTACAACTAATGGGTGATTTGTGAATACTGTTAGCACCGTTTTTTTTTGCTACATATCCTGTATACCAGTCTTTTGCAAAATGTATGCTTTTGACACACCGTAGTACCAGTACGAAACAACAGATAGCAGTCAGTGGGATTAATGCAAGACACAGTTACACTGCCATCCCCAGAGTATAGAACCCCAGATATGGAACGACCCACCTACCGGAGAGCTAAATTGGTTAAGGGGGAAAGCTTATAGGATCAATATTGATAATAGATAAAGCGAATTGTAGAGTACGAGTAGAGAGCACAATGATAGATAGATATGAAGGATATGGGGAGGGGAGGGAGGGGAGGGGGGTTGGAGAGTTTACCTTGGAGAGGGTGCTGTACTTAGTCTCTCCTTTATCGCTCATATCCATGTGGATCCTGTCCAACTCCGTTTGGTTCTCCTCCACCTTCAGGACCTCAATCTCCGTTTTGAGTTCGGTGAGCTGGATCTGAAGGTGTTTGCTGCGTTCCAGGTACTCTACCCTAAGAAGGTTGAAGAAGAGGGGGCATGGGGGTAACGATGGTGACGTCAGTCAACGTATTAGTAGGAATGACCAAAGCAGCATAGTGGAGCCAAAATTCAGCCAAGCTTGCAAAGCCAAACTGCTTTCGTTTAATTTCAGTTTAAATAGCACATTTGCTTTGGGGTATGTGTGTGTGAAGCGGGAGGGGGAAGGGGATAAGTAGATTTCTTCGGCAGCTGGCTACACACGATCCTACCTCACTCGTTCTCGGCTAAAAATCCTCTGAGTTAAGCATTAATAATACTGAAAAGCTAAAATATTAGACTTGCTTAAAGTTTCTTTCCTTGCAACTGGAGGCACATAAAGCACGTGCAGCAAGAAGAAGCGACCAATATATTATAAATTTCAATTATTTCTCCCCGATTGAACTAATAATTCAATACCCCAATGACATGTATATATTTTGCCTAGACTGTCACTGTCATGGAATTTTCCCACTCCGAGTCAATTTCCCGCCATTTTGCATACCAGCCTCGGTATCGGACACCAAGCGAAGGAACACTTTCCAAGTTCTATTAAGTGCTTAAAAATGTATGAACTGACAAATTTTTGTAGCATCATTCTGTCGGTGAGTCATCATGGCCCCAATTTTCCTGATAATGGACCTCATCACGAATGAATAGTGGCAGAGAAAATGAAACTGTAAGTGCAGTACGATGGTGGACTAAGCAGTCCGGGCCTAACGACAGAAATGCATCCACCGCACGTTACACATAAAACAATGGTGAATATTTATTTGACAGCACCACCGATTGCCCTGCTGCTGATCAAAAAAAAAAAAAAATTGCCTTAATTAGACAATCTGCAGGCGACCTTATAAACTGCCATGTTTCGTGGTCTCTTCACTTTCAAGGAACCAGACGAAACATTCTCCGACGCAAAGAGCATACCGATCGATCCAACAAATTCTTGGAAATGTCAAGAAATATTCGGAGCGAGAGAACCCAACTTTCGATCAGCTCGATCGCAAAACCAAGATATGATTGTTACGTTCTTTGCAATGTCAATGAACGGGTCAATCGAACAAATTGCCTGGAAAACGAAGCATTCAAATGGCATGCTGGGAGCTGCTGCTGTTCGTGCATAATATGAGATACTGAAAGGATGAAGTAGAGGGGTGAAAGGTCAAGCCCTCTCCAAAACTGAAATGACTATTAAGGATATTAAAATAACTGTTTGTAGTGAAGGGGAGCCCTCTCGGAGAAACAAGATAAAAGGTTTCGGACATATAAACGTAGAGCATAATCTCAACTTGACATTGGCACCCCACAACCACTGATCGTCCAAGCCTGCATGGATCGTTCATGGCTGCATTGATCGTTCATGGCTGCATGGATCGTTCATGGCTGCATGGTGCATCCATACAGACAATCTCAAAATTTAGACCTTTGTACTGCAGATGGTCTCGATCTCCTCATCAATGAAAACCAAATGTTCAGATGGCTAGCTTCCTCCCATGGAGCATTTAAAGCATTTTAATGCATGTATGAGTCAGGAGAGAGTTGCAAAATATAGTTTTGATTTCTCTTAATGTTCCTGAAAAATCACATTTTTATGCCAAAAAAAAGTAGTTGCAGCTGTCTCTGCTGCCCCTTATATAACACTGAGCTGGAGTCACTGTGGAGGGTGACAGTAAATTGCTAAAAGGTACCATAACTTCTGACCATCAAGCAAAAATCAGTAACTTGTGTGGCTTCTTTCACTACTAGGGTGACGATCCTCTTTCTACCTGCGGCATTAACATCCACTAACTGTCCGGCCTGACGACCACTCGCTCTTGTTTTAACTGCAGTGGGACGTTTGATTCGGATAAATGAGAGTTAAGCGATTCTCTTTGCAGTCTGTAACGCATATTCAAGTTATTCTGATCACCAAGGAAACGTGGACCCAAAGAAGAAGGAATGCTGAGAGCCCAGATGAACATGCTCCCTTTGGCAAGGTGGGAGACAGAAATAGGTTCCACGGTGGGGGTGGGGGAGTAGAGGCAAAGGGAGATCACCTAGCACATTAGAGGGTTTTAAGAAAAGACAAGAAAATAAAATCTGCAACGATAAATTAGCGGAAACGTAGCGGAACAGACGAGGGTATTCTCGGGAGGATCTTTTTAACATACGACGACGCGCAGCCTGTCGCACCTTTCTCTTTCAATCTCCAGGGATAACTTCTCGACGTCACTGTCCATGTTCAGATCCACGGACATCTCCCCAGCACCGGACACGTCCGGCTCTAGAGCCAGGGCGCTCATGCCGTGGTTCACGAAGGGGCTGATTTGATACTGCGTGGAACAAACGAAAGAATAAAACGAGTGCATGTAGCCGGTGATATATAAAATAAGTTTGTGTTTGTTATGAGGATGCCTACATTACGCATGAAAAGCTCAAACAACTCGATGTTGTTCTGTCATACTCAAGGAATATTGAAAGTACCACCCCCCCCTATTTATCCTTATACTTATCTATAATATATATACTTATATATACTTACATATACTTATCTATAATATATATACTTATCTATAATACGTTTTGAGGAGGGTCATGAACATGAGGGTTACATAGAAGTGTCTCGTTACAAGTTCACTTAAAAGAAAGAGCAGCAAATGGAATTGAAATTAAACCTCTGTGAGGGTGAAACTGGAATTAAAACTAGATTCGATGCGATGACATTGGTCTTCATTAAAACAAAATTGGGAAAAATGAAATTAAGACCAATCCCGACCTAAAATCGAAGGATGTACTCACGTCGCCGTACGGATTCCTGGAGATTTGAATCAGTTTATCTTTGGCTTGCTTCTCTGCTTGGCGGGCCTGCAGAAGCTGTTGTTTGAGCTCCTCTGCCTCCTGGACCCTTAGAAGAAGAAAAAAGAGACGACGATGTCCAGGTCAATTCGTGTTTATAAAACGGTCTAAAGGAGTGTTCCATGCAACTTAAATTTGAAAATATCTTACATTCAAGAGTGAAATATCGTTAACAAACGATGTGTTTAGCTATCGCCTACCTCTAAATTATTGAAGACTTAGAATAACAGTTAATACAACTATATAGTACTTTTGAGAAACTTTGTAGTCCCCACTTTTTTTTTAATCTTTTTTTTTAATTTGGCTATTTTACTTTAAACAAATTCTCTCCAATATAATAATTTGTTCCATAGGAATTTACCACCCCTCGTAATTTTTAAAAATATCTATTACAATATGTGACACTCCGGTATTATCCACGGTTGAAAATCCATTTCAAACACTAAATGCAAAAACATGGTCCTCATTTCCAGATAACCATAACTAAGAAGTACTACACAAATAATGAAGTCGGGACCATTTGCAAAACCTTCCAACCCAGACACCCTTCACAAAGAAATCACGACGTTCAAGAACTCTCCATTGTAAACTTTCAAAATTACTCAAAAGTTCCATCCGTTTTATCGTCATAAATACCGAAACAAAGCAGAAGGTTCTTCCGCCACTCACTTCATTTCGGATTCGGCCGCAAAGTTAGCCACAAGGACATCTGCCTCCCGAGCTTTGCCCTCGAAAAGCCGTTTTTCCTCTTCGCTCTGTGAAAGGGTAGACGGAAATGGCGTCACAAGATAATTAATCGACATTTGTCCTTTCGTGGAGTAGTTTTCCGGTGTCTTCCACGCCCAATGGTACCGAATATCACACGAATGCTTCCAGACATGGAACTACCCCCCCCCCCTAATAAAACCCAGCCCCTAACCTTTATTGCCTGGACCTGTATTCTCTGTATCTCCTGCTCCGTCTGAGCTGCCTTCTGGGCCAGCAGCAGGGCCTCCTCCTCCGCGATCTGCGCCTTCTCCGCCAACAGCTCTGCCGCCTCCTCCGACCTCACCTGCGGGGGCGACAAAGAATATACTCCAACCGATTATGATCTTCTTCTTTTTTTTCCCCCGATTCGGTATTTCGTTCTCGACTCATGAACGTCGAATCAAATTAACTGCAGGGCCTCCTCCGCGCGTGTGTAACGGTTACGCATTTTTGTCACCTTCGTGGCAAGTTTGGAGACGATGGGGTTAGAGAGGGAGGGGAGGAATATTTTTATGTCCTGCGAGTTTTCATCGTTGTCTCTTCGACCTTCCCGCCTCCTCACCAGAGCATCCTGGGCCATGAGCGACTTCTCTTGAAAGTGCAGCAGTTGCTCCTTGAGTTCATCCTTCTCCTTCTCTGCTTGCTCTCTCAACAGCCGTTCCCGCTGCAGTTTGTCCCTCTCGACCTGAAACGGGAGCAAGCAGTTACGACACGTGTATTAACCCCCCCCCCCCCCAAAAAAAAATGGGCTTGTGAGCTTTTCATACCATATTTTTTTCAAATTTACCACCATTGGCCTTATTTTTGTTTCAAATCTGTTTGCGGATTGCGAGTAAACCCGTAAGGCAGGGTCGCAGCAATCTTTGTGCAGTGCATTGACCTGAATCCACAATGCACGTCAAAGTAAACTGATAATAACAATAGAATAGATACCAATAGAATAGAACATGACAATAGAATATAGAATAATAGAATATACAAGAATAGAATAGTTAACAATATAGATACCAATAAAAGTAGCTAACAATACAAAGTGGAAGTGAAAAAAAGTCTACAAAACCAAAGGATTCAACAAAGTGCTCGTCATTCCTCAGCGCGGCATAAGACGTAGTGGGCGTACAGGCTTACATGGGTTCCAGCTAGTGAACGGCAGTTAATGGGCTGCATTGCCTCGACAGAATTGAGCAACTTCGGGGGAGATAAAACGCGTTAAGCGCTCGCTCCAACCGAGCGAACGGTGGGATGCCCACGGTGGGATACTTGTTTTTGCAAATCTTGTAGGGAAATAGTTTTTGATAACTTTTAAGAGCCTGGTTACAAACATGTCGCTTGGCTCTCTCCTCCTTAGCCTGGGCCTTCATCTGCTGGATCTGCATCGAGTCCGTCCGCCGCCTCTGCATGAACAGCTGGTGGTTGCCCACGCATAGGTCTAAAATCTGGAAACATATGGGACAATGGAATATACGACGACAGAATTATACGAGAATATGCAGAATAGATAGCAGTATAACAAAGGAACAAAACAAAAAAACATTTGCCTTTAAATTGTCGGACTTTATACCTAAAAAGTATGGACATGACTGGTTCCTGTTAAGTAGGAGAACGTCTTTAGAATGTTACCACGTATCTACAACAGAGTCAGTGTCGTGTCATGTAGTTCACTGTATATCATCAAAAAACATTCATCTACATATACAGGGTGTACATATGACATATGTTTTTAATTTTTAATTTGGACTAAAAGTTTGCTTTGTACACAAATGTCATCATTTATACAGGCTGGGGGTGGAAACACATCGCTTTAAACGTCAAAGCAATGGTTCGTGTCAGAAATGTACGCAAACATCCCTTAACGGTAGAGTAGTAGGTGATGCGTCCAGGATTTGCATTTCCAGACTTTGCCACAAGTCAACTTCGGTCTGCAGCTGCGGCTCAAACTTTGACGGCAACTTTGACTCCCGACTCTGACGATATATTATCGAGAGCAGACAAACAAGAAAGAAAAGAGATCTGAAAGTCAGGAACTACTCACCAATTTATTCATTTTCTGCTTCGGGGAGATGAAACAAAAGTCTGGCGATTTTTTATCGATTGGTTTGAGAGTAAACTGTTGAGAGAGAGCGGAGATTGCTGCGCACAATTACAATAAAACAAAATAATTTCAAGCTCAAAGCAATTCCAAGTCTTTTACAAATTATCCTGGTTTTCTACCCACTTCCTGACTTCATTCCTACCCCCCTTTCGTCCTTCTTAACAACAAAGAAATGACTCCTTCTCAGTGGTACCTCTACGACCCTCAAAGACTTGTATCCTAATTTCAACCTGAAACATTTCGTTCCTTAAGGAAACGACTCAAATCCATCCATTTTTTTTTATTTATTTTTTTACCATATTATGTTTTCACCCCATATAGAGACACACAGTCCTCTTTTCAACCTAAATCACTTTTGTTTATTTTTTTGGGGGGTGGGGGATATAATGTCTAGCATGAAACCCTTTACCTTCTTGTCCCTGAATGACACGTGTCTGATCTCACTCCACGGAAATGATATTTTAGGGATGAGCCTGTTGTCCTTCTCGTAGACGTTCAGCCCCATGGCGTCTACACCGAGCAGGAGGTCCGTACCCTTTTCATTCTGCGGAGAGAAAGAAAAGAAACAAAAAATATACCATTACGTTTTACGAGCTAATAGACTTCTCGGGTATAAGAAGGTCATCCCTGCTAGCTGCTGTCTCTGGGACAGGTAAACGATTACCTCTTAAACAGCCAACCCCTCCCCCCGGCAGTGCGTGAGCTGTCTCCCCCTGGCATCTGTCCGGGACAGGTAAACGGTTACGGTCTTCCAGATTCGTTCAACGTCTGTGGCCTTCGATTCAGACGGCCGCAGTGGTGAGCATATCGCGCAGCGTCGAGTCCCACGTGAGAGCGTAGAGACCCGATCGCTGTTGCTAACCTCGCCAGGTCGTGGGAATTTACGCATTTGGTAATAAAGAGGCCGTCTGGTGGTTTATGGGCGAAAGAGGACACGTAGGATGGCGTGGCGGCAAACTGCCTCCGATGCGATGTCTGTATTTCCCCGGTACAATGGTTGTGATCACTGAAATTTTGTTAGCAAGAGAGGTTATGGGCTGGTTATTACTCGGGTCGAATATCACCCTCGGGTCCTGCGGCTCCAAAACCCACCCGCTCGGGATTTACGAGAGACGTACTCCCCCGGTTCGTCCCCCTATGGGTGCTAAAATCAGCGAGCTCCCAATTAACTGTCGTAAACTCTGACCTCATGATGCCCAACGGGGTGGGGTGCCCCGCAAAAATCGTCCTGTTTGGACAGGGCGATTAGGGTAGGGTCCCAGGTAGGGTCCCGGTGCCAGAGATTATCAAAATATTAGAACAAATAATCGGGTAGAGTATCGCTCTAAAAGAATGTACCGTCGGTTGTCCGGCAGTCTCCATGGTCGATGTGGCTTTAATTTGGAAGGGAGAGAGAGCGATTCAAAAATACCTCAGGTAGAGCACCTCGATAGCTAATGGGCATTTTCAGGGCATGTTTCTAACAAAGATGGTGGTTTTTTGGGGGGAGGGGGGGAGGAAAAGGTGATGTCACTTCTGTAACTATCTGTACGTAGCGTATCTGTACCTTAATATCAAAGTAATTAACGCCGTACATCTCCAGGTCCTGAGCAATCTTCAAGTATTCCATTTCTGCTTCGTCTCTGGAAGAACAAACGAATATAGGAAAAAAAGGTACAAAGCTTGTATTTTCAAGGCAGAAAAAAGATTGTCAAATCATCCCTGGCAGAGAGAATAGAATGAATGATGGCCGACGATAATGCCTCTCGTACACCTCTCTGAGGATTCATACCTCAATCGAAGCAATCTCTCACGAGGTGCTATGTAGTTACATTCCCTAGTAAGGCGTTTCTATGTTAACATACAATCTCCACATAGAATGAGAGATGGCCGATGATAATACCTCTCGTACACCTCTCTAAGGTTTCATACCTCAATCGAAGCAATCTCTCACGAGGTGTTATGTAGTTACCTTCCCTAGTAAGACGTTTCTATGTTAACATACAATGTCCACATGCCATGCCATGTAACCCCATACAAAGCAATCTCTCGTGAGGTTGTTACATAGTTAACTTCCCCAGTAAAAGTCATTTTTATATGCATATATATATATATACAAAGAGACGGCCATTGTTAATAACCTCATACACCAATAAGGTTTCAATACCCCAATCTCTCAGGAGGTGTTATCTTGTTAACTTCCCTAAAAAGGCATTTCCATGTTAACATTCTACGAGACTGACAATGAAATAACCTCATACACCTCTATGGTGTCATACATCGATCTCTCACAAGGTATTATGTAGTAAACTTCCCCAATAAAGGTGTTTCTATAACCACATACAATATGACATATGACATGAATTGCTCAATGACCCTCTCATCAAATCTCCTATACTACCTCACCTAGGTTTACATACCTCATGAGACTTCTATGGTTTTCATACCAGGCTGTAATTTTCTCCTCCCACATCTCCAGTGACATGTTGAATTGCTCCATAACTCTCTGTGGCAGCAATTCTTCATCTGATAGAAAGCCTTGATGGTGAATTTCTTTATCGTAATCTCCATACTAAGCAGAAAGGAATAGGGAGTAAATAAATGGTGAATTTCTTTATCGTAATTTCCATACTAGCAGACAGGAATATGAGAAAATGACGAATCTCTTTATCGTAACTTCCATTCTGGCAGAACGAAATAGAAGAAACAATTTTTTTTTTTCACTTATGATATAATGCGCCTTCGTCCATTAATGGACCCCCATAAGCCCACTGGAAAGTTTCGTCTTGGTTGGGTCGAGTACCGAGAAATTGACGACACGGGGGCGAGGAGTAGAAGGCACCGCAACGGTGACCCTAACGAGTTCCCCCGAGCGGTGTGTCGTCGACTCCGTGCACAACGCACTGTACAAGTGATACGTGCATCGTAAGGTCGACTCACAAATCCACGAATGGTCCATTCAATTCTGCTTCCGATTAGCGTCAAATGAAATCAAATTGAAGCGACACCGAGGTGTGTAATGGAACGATAAAAATGTGACACACGTTTCACCATTGATGGACTGCACCTCTCTCGGGGGGAGGGGCTACAGGGTCTGTCTTAAAAAGGACTGAATTAATTATGCCAAATAAGGGGAGGGGGGATGAATTATACGCCGTTAATAAACGTTAACGTAACACGCGCCGCGCAAAAGAACCTTGGCTTGGACGGCATACGATGCGAGAAGTACGGAAGCCTCTGGGGAGCAGTAAATCTCCTGGTTGAGTATTTGCTGCTTGACTTGAAGGAAGAACAAATGTTGCGTGATCTCTTGGATGAGTTCCTCCGAGACTTCCTCGGGGGAAAACTTGGCCAGGAAGTTAAACTTCACCGGACTGATTTTAGGTATGTTCTGCTCTTGGACCTGCCAAAAAAAAATACAAGAGAAAAAAAAAAGGTTTGTCATTTGAAATTGCAGTCTCTAATTTAAGCTGATAGAGTAGTCCCTATGCAGTAACATTCATTTACATCATACACACAGATAATGGATGGTACAAAGGTTAGAAACAATTTTAAAAGAAGTGATGGCTTTGGTTACACTTACAGCTTCTAGATAACTGAGTACTCGGATTAATCAGGTTGACTATCATCGCCATAGGTCTTCAAACCTGTCAACAATGTTTCAGTCACACATATTACATTTCTCCCTACTCTTCTACTGTAGTAATTGAAAAAACAATGGGAAAATGACTTTCTACAATGAAACTAGCTTCTTTAAGCTTTTGGTTGAATTACAAACAGCATGAAATTACTGAATAAACTGGTGATTACTGTACAGCTGAAGTCGGTTGGCATCGTACGGCACCAGAGACTGCCTACCTGTCAAATCATTAGGGCAACATTCCCCTTAGAGCGAAGCAGCAAAACCATTGTTTATCTACTGTTTACTTCATGCTGATTCAGG
>JAODAG010329946.1:0-10889 GCA_027574785.1 Orphnurgus asper | reverse complement strand
CCCCCCCCCCCCCCTCCCACCTTGCTCTACGCTCCATTCTTATTCACAAGTGGGTGGGGCTTATTGCTAAAACGCTGAAAATAGCCGGTGATGCTTTAAATGGTTATTGTGCATTGGTGTTTGTATCGTGAATATGAATGACCCAAGCGCTGGCTCATCCAATCAACTTTGCAAATCGTCTGTCCGATTTATCTTCAGACTTGGTATCCGGCGATATCCGTTGATGTCATACTTATATACCACCACTGAAATAGGTTTCAAACAAAGGGCAGTAATATATATATTCAGAATATTGCATAGCATTGTTATTAGCTCCATAAAATTCCCCAAGTTTCACGGGAGCCAACTAAATCGTAATTGTTTTATTGGTTTCGTGTACACTTTCCTTTTCCCCTCAAAGGCACTCTGTGTCCGAAGGTAAGAAACAGAACCATCAGCTGATGGAAAGTGCACAGCAGATCCAGAACGAGGTGTCGGAGGGCGAGTTGAGGCGCAGTGAACTAGATCAGCAAATCAGGACCTCGCATGAGGTACGTTTACCACAGACACTGGCTGCCTTATCGTAATTGGTTCCTTCTTTCTTTCATCCATCTCGTGAGCTCGGGACATTTTGTTTGTTATATATTAATAGAAAAACTCAAATATATCATAATAATTGAAAGAACCACTTTGAGTTTGTTGAGAGTTTAGGCCGCCATGGTGCCCTTCTAGTGTAGATGAGGTCAAAGGGGAGGGGAGGGGTGCTCGAACCCTGTTCTCTGACCGTTAGGGAAATGTCAAGGATCTACTCCGAATGAGGGAGGGAGTTCATAACATGGAACTTTGAAAATTGAAAAATATATCCGATGCCTGTCGACATTTATTTTTTGTCCTGACCTTCAAGGTACTGAAACAAAGGCAAGCTTCAGAAGACAAGGCCCTGGAACAGGTGCACCGCATGCAGTCGGAAAAACGGACCCTCCAAGAACACGTGGGGACCCTACAGAGGGCGTACGCCAACCTAGAGGCAGATAAACGGGAACTGGAAAGGATCTCCGGACGGCTCGAGAAGGATAAGACTGCCCTGAAGAAGACCTTGGATAAGGTAAGAGGTCGAATCTCTTCTTAATTAATAAAAGAGTTGGTTACCTTTAAAAAAAACTCGCCTCGTCGTAAAATCATTCAGTGAGTGGGTGAAACGTGGAAAGCGTTTCATTAACAAGGTACGTTCCGGAGGTTTAGGTCAAAACGTCAAATTGCGGGTCAGTTTGGTCGGACGAAATGCTTGGTTTGGTCGAGGGCGTTATTGAAGAAAATCTTTGACTATCTTTAAGATGCTACTTGTCATACGGTCGTTTTGTCATCGAAGGTGCAACTTTCAGTTGTTCTAGTCGCGGTCCACCGCTGGGTTTTAAGAAAATCGGTCGCCATTTCCCGTAAAGAAGGCCCAAGTTCACTCGTCTCGGGCGGGGTCCATGATTTCACACAGGTCGAGCGGGAGAAGATCAGAACGGAAGAGATGGCGTTGAGGACGGCCACCGACAAGGGCATGCTGGACCAGTCGGTCTCCACTCTGGAGCAGGAGACCGCGGAACTCCAACGGCAGGTTCAGACCCTGCAGTCTGCCCTCGCTGAGACCGAACAGCAGCACGCGCAGAGGTAAGAATTGACCGACGTATGGGTTATATGAGAATACAAGAATTTGGGTTTCTAGGGGACAAGACAAAGTATACTTAGGTTGTAAGGATGTTTGGGAATTTAAAGTGAATAAGCAATCTGGCAACAGCAAAAACTGTGACGTCGTCACAAGGCAGAAATACTACGTTTGGTGTTTTTATAGAGGACCCAGAAATTCTTTGAATATTTGTTGAAAATGTAAAAAAAAAATTGCACGTCGACCGTCGGTTGGTCGTTTCCGACGGCTGTGGAAAATTAGTAATCCCAACGATAGTGAAATTCCTAAGCTTTTACATCGTGGTTATGACCATCAGGGTTTAGGCAAGAATTATCCGTACAAGTGGGGTTCCCCCACCTAACCATTGCCTGTGATTTCGGGCCATTAAACGCTGCATCCGATCAAAGATGTTATGTCGTCGTTACTTGATGTATAGGTAGATATAAAAAAAAAATTGTTTCGAATCAGTCGAATACATTGATCGGTAAAAATGGTTTTAGTATTATAAAAATAATTATAAATTATTGAAATTTTCTTAATTAAATGTAATTTTAGGCTCATAGAGCTGACTACCCGACACCGGCAGGAGACGGAGGTGGAGATGGAGAGGTTGAGGACGGCCCAGGTTCAGTCGGAGAAGACGCTGGAGACCAGAGAGAGGGCCCACAGACAGACGGTGAAGAGCCTTAAGGAACAGGTATGATTCTTTATTGTAGTAAGGCATGATGGACCTCTTGAACCTGCATGAATCTTGGGGAATACATTTATTTATTGAGTATTAAGGATTCCAATTGTCATAGATAACCTGAAAGAAAGTCCTGAACATATTTGTACAGAAGTTCTATCCCACAACAACAGTCCATGTAATATAGAAGAAATAAGGATCAAAGTAATGGAAACAGGAAAGAAAACTTTATATTCTACAAATTGCAGGAAACCATGAAACTAAAGCTTGGAGTAATCTTGTGAAAATGTGGTTGGTCTAGGGTAATTCATTCTCAATAAATTACATTTTAATCATGTCAGACATTTCATTTATTGTCCTATGTACATCATCGTATTTGTTTTTTGTCCTATGTACATTATCTTATTTGTTTTTTGTCTTACGTACATCATCAAATGTTTTTTTGTCCTATGTACATTATCGTATTTGTTTTTGTCGTTATGTACATTATCGTACTTGATTTTTGTCTCAAGTACATTATCGTACAGATTGCACTACCCAGTGCCCGTACCTGAATGTATCAAACCTTGCATGTACTCAACGCCTACCTTACTAGTAATAATGCAACTAATAACGTAACACCCACAAACATGTGCAGTAGGGTGCATTTTTTGTCGTTTGTTATCCTGCGTTTCATCACGGTTTTGAATCTCGACCTTTCAGGCGAATATCCTACGCGAACAGCTCGAGAAGGAGATGAAGAAGAGACAGTCGTACATCAACCTCAGCTCTAAGACCAGCGACGAGATTATCGATTTAAGGCAGATGCTCAGTAAGTCCAACGTCATCGAGAGAAGGTCTTTGACATTCTGATAATGCGACGGCAGCGTTATCGATGTTTCGGGAGCTATAATGAGACTGACGGGTGCTGGGTAACTCAAAACGTTGAAGCCAATTTGCTCAAACGCTGACTTTGGTAATCGGTTGGTTACATTAAATCTTCGTTCTCTGCTACCGTTAATAAACGTTACGTCGTTGTCGTCCTGGCTACCTACCGTCAACGCGTCGTCTCTTTCTCCTCTCCAGGCGATTCCCTGCACAACGTCTCCCGGGACCCGTCCCTGGATCCGCTGCTGCTGGAGCACGAGACCAGAAAGCTAGACGACTCCTTCAACGGTTCCTTGCGGGCCAACTCCCCGCCAACCAACCTCTCCCCCCGGAGGACCAACCCGCCGGACCGGCACCGGAGTTCGTCACCCGTGAGGCTCGCATCGATGCCGATAACTTCGACTCCCATCGGACGTGAGTTGCCCCCCCCCCCCGTGATTTTTTGAAATCCCGCTAAGAACGTGGACGGCAAATCACTTTTGTGCCCTTGCGTCTCGCGTTATACAACAGCTTCTGTAACATTGTTTTACTTTTGCAGATTAAGATGGAAGTGTGCTAATGTGTGTTGTATTACAGATTACATGTTATTTATTTGATTATTTAATACACAAAACTGATATATAACTTAAGTAGCAAAGGTCACTGAAGTTGCAATCACAAATTTAATGAAAATATTGTCAACAGTCAAACAACCCCTGCAACTTTTTTACGGAAAAATTAAATGCGACATGCCTTGGCTACGATATTGATAATTAAAATTAAGGACGTAACCGTGAAGGTTTGACACCTGCCTCTGTAGGTGTTTTAAGGGGTTAAATAATTACGATGCGGTTTCCAGATAAATCCCCACAATGGCCGTTAACTTAACCATCTTTCTGCTTTCTCGCAGACTCCAGCCGCATTGCACGGAGGCCCAACTCATCGCTACGGTCCAGTTATCGTAAATGACGGACCGCTGCTTTCTTATTTTGTTTCAGTAGACCACATGGGGTGGGGGAGGGGGCGGGCGATGGAAAGCGGTCAGCATTATTCACTTCAAAATACATTCCAAGTTAACAGTTTAGCTGACGTGACATTTTGAGCCATTTGATAGGTTTACATTGTCCATGCTGGGTTTGAACTTTTGATTGGTATAACAATAGATGTGAAGTACAAAGAGGTGTTGTTGTTGGGTGGGTCGGTTGGTGGGGGGGAGGGAAATCGGTTAGCTTGAAGCTCTTCGGTTGAAGAGAAATTCTGAAAACCACATCTACAGCGTTTGCTCTTAGCTGATGAAGGAAAAAATGTTTTAGTGTGCTGCCCTCAGTCATTCGATCATCTGAGGATGGCCCATTTCTTTAATTTCCTTCAGGAAATGTTTTATTTTCTTTCTCTTAGATTCTAGATACATACTGAAATGAGCCTTCCTTCTTTTTTTATCACTAAATCAATTTTAAACAAGTTTTAGTCGGTCAATTGGAAGAACCATGAAACGATGTTTGGAGCATGCTTGGTGCATGCTTGGTGCATGTTGGGTGCATGCTTGGTGCATGCTTGGTGCATGTTGGGTGCATGCTTGGTGCATGCTCGGAGCATGGTTTCTGGTTCACCAGAGCATTAACCAGGGTGATGGACTGAATGAATTGACCCCTTACATTGCAATGTGTATCATATCCCCGGTCTTCTGATTGAAGCCTGTGCCATTCCTGTTCTTCTTCGTGTCTTTGCGTGCCTACCTCCTGTTAAGTTTTGTACATGTCTATGCTTACTTACGTATATATATATATATATATATATATATATAGAGATATATTACGTTCATCCTTAGCTCTCTTAGCACCTACTTCGTAATGAACCACGCTGCTCACACACAGTGCATCGTGGGTAAAAATTGCATGATCTTTGTAGACATTTTGGTTACGTTACATTTAAAATATTTCGGAAACTGTGTCCCATTGCTCGTGACGGTTTGCCAAAGATTCGCCCCCGTGTTTATCATTCACTATCTTTCGGAACAATCGTGCATTCGTCGTTCCGGTTAATATAACGGTAAACAATGTTAAGCGTCCTCTTCATCTTCTCAAATCATTTCCCAATTTGTCGTGTTTTTTTACATTGGCGGGAGTCGTATTTGTTACATTTTATTGTTGGTTTACCCGTATTATCGTTGGATCGACGGTTTCTTTGTGCGATCGTTTTTCTTAGCTCTCCAAATCCGTTGGGACTTCTTCGTCAGCTTTCTTTCCATTCGTGAATGTTTAAAATCCACCCTTCACGCTTTTGAAGCATCGAATGAGTGCCAGAATGTTTAGTGTTTATATGGCCCAATTTTAATGGCACAACGGATGGGCGATCTCTTAAAAGTCTCTTAAAACTAGGAGTTGTAAGATATTACACTGATGTGATATTTACAAGAGTGAAACTTGCTGTAGTTCTTGGTGTTGTAGGGGAACGAGATTTGCGGCCCCCTCACGCTGGTGGGCAAGATGGCGACGGACGCGTTACCCGACGAATGTTTCATTCGTTTAAAGTTTCCAAAGATTTTCCATAATTTTGAACAGCATGGTAGCATATGTACAATTTTTTATTTAATTATTATTATTATTATTTTTTTTATTTATTTATTTTTTCAATGGTTTGTTTTAGACTTTTTAGTCATTTATTTTTTTGGCACATTGGGGAGTCGGTTAGGCCGTCGTTCCGTAACCGACGTGCGTCGCGTGTGATGATGGTATTGATACGGGACAGGGTATCCTAATATCACCTTGAATTAGACACTGACATGGTCGTGCGCCTCATATTGCCAACGGAGAAAGGCATACGTGTGGGCCGATCTGTTATGCGAGGCTCTTCTTATTCACTACTATATCAATTTTTTATTTTTTTACAATGTGATACGTTTTGTTATGGTTTTATGCTAATTTTTTATTATTTTTTTTATTTTAAATGTATAATAACCGTAGTAGCACGTTCAAGCTGTCTCTGAACTCGACATGTTGTGCGTATGAGTAGGTACATTGAGGTACCATACAGGCCTCCGAGGTTTTGTGTGCCGGTGTAGTTAGTGTAGATTTCTCGTAAGGTTTCGAGGATATGCATCGAGAGGCAGAGCCAAGAGTCTGGATCCGAGGTTGCACCGATGTTCAAGCTGTCTCTGAACTCGACATGTTGTGCGTATGAGTAGGTACATTGAGGTACCATACAGGCCTCCGAGGTTTTGTGTGCCGGTGTAGTTAGTGTAGATTTCTCGTAAGGTTTCGAGGATATGCATCGAGAGGCAGAGCCAAGAGTCTGGATCCGAGGTTGCACCGATGTAGGTTAGTGTGTAATGAATGGTATCCTCGAATGCAGGTTGGCTGAATTCCATCTCTTTTTGTGTTTGTTATGTGAGGTAGTGGATTAGACTGAATGCTCACAAGAGCCTGGATTGTGGTCCTGTTAGTATGCCAATGTAGAGTGGGAAGAAAGATGTCATGCACCCATGTCATTATGAGGTACATGAGGTAGTCGATTAGATTGAATATCATGAGGTACAACCAATGGTCCGGACTTTAAGGTATGTTATTACACCAAACTAGAGTAGTATACAAGGTACCTACAAACCACACATGTGACTTGTTTTACGACTCCCCACGTTTTTATGAGGTACACATGAGGTATTGGATTAAGATTGAATATCAAGTTTGTTTGAAGACACTTTTAATTTAAGGAAAGTATAAAGAAGCCCAAGTAAAATTCTGCATCCCACCTTAATATTTAAATAGCGCCACCAAGTATGCTTCCAAATGCAATATTCTCTACTGGTGAGTAGCTTCTCACCCAGCAGCGCCCCACAACACTGTGGGCGAGAGTGGACAGATTATTTTGTTAGATAAAATGGAGGTCTCATCTTTTCGTTTTTATCTTGCCGTTTTTTTGATATTTTTTCTTATTCTTTGCCTGGATTAGTTTGAAACACCTTGAGCCACCGTTTTAAATGCCATGTGCTTTGAAGAAAAACTAAGGGGTTTCTTTTTGTAACAGAATTTTTTATCTAAGGAAACATTCCGATTGTGATCGTTTATTATTTGCATACTTCTTTTAATTCTATTGGACAATATCGGGTTTTATTTTTTATTATTTAAATAGTAGAATATGTAATTATAGTTGTAGACGACGGCATTAAGTTTTACGAACGTAGCAAAAAACGGAAGGAATTCTTCTCTGGTGAAGGGTGAATTTTGTGTCCTCGTCCGGTAAATTATCTTCGTTTTTTAATTTCTATTTTAGTTTACCCCTTTGTTCATCACAAACTAAATCGTGTCACTTTTTGTAATACTAACAAATTTTATACTAACAAATATAAATAAGGGAAGCAGGTTTGCAATTGTAATCGGCCTTTTTGGCAAAATAGATTTAGTGGTTTCAATCTGGTCCTATTCTGGACGAGACCGTGGGCTGCACTCCACGAAGCCAACAGAGTGAAACTACGGCAGCATAACATCAGGATGAGATCGAACAATTCATCTTAATTGATAGATCAGTTCATTGCTGCTTCTAACTTTTACGGTTATTGTAATGTTTAGAAATGCAAGTTTAGATTGAACGATCGATAAATTGATTATTGATTAATTAATTAGTGAAGTTGTTGGTGGATCACTTCGTTGGACCTGGTTGAATAGTCGATTGATGTATGAATATTGGTTTGTTGATTAATGAAATTGTTGATTGATCACTTCATTTGAAATAGTTGATTGCTGTGTATCATGGATCAATTGGTTGAGTAATGAAGTTGTTGATAGATCACTTCATTTGACCTTGATAGATTGATTAAATGTTTGACCACTTCATTGGACCTGGTTGATTGATGTATCGATTGATTGGTTTATTGATTAATGAAGTTGTTGATTGATCACTTCGTTGGACTCGTTGTTAAATAGTTGACTGATGAGGTATGGATTTATTGGTTGATTGATTAATTAATGAAGTTGTTGAGTAACAGTTGATAGATAGTTTGATTGATGGAGTGATTAACCAGTTTAGTTTCAGTAGTTCAGGTATCTTATGCAATTAGGTATCGGTGAATATTGTCTGTAAATTTTGTATGTCTTATAGTATCATGTTTAAAACTGGTTGCCGTGTGTAAAGGGAGCTTGAAAAAAAAATAAGGCGACTGATGAAATAAAGAACGATTCTCGAAAAAGTATCTTCCATGTTAGTTTATTATTTTATATCAAAGGGAAGAGTCCTGGGCACTGTTACTGGTGTTGGTTTCAATCTCCAGTGGAAATTTGATTGGTAAATAATTTGATTTTTGCCATTTCAATGATACAATTTTGTTTCCCAAAAATACATCTCTCCTCTCCAGTTTTTTTTCCTCTTAATCTCAATTTCTTTTCCTCTTAAAGACTAAACTTTAATTAATAATTAATCCCCATTAATTATTAATTAATAACTTGATATAATCCCGTTTTTAAGCTGCAGTATTATGACGTATTTTCAGTACTGATTTTCTAGCGATAACAATAGTCGCCGCGACCCGAGGTACGGTGTAGAGCTTCACTTAACCTTTAAAAGGGTAGATTTAATGTGAAGGTAGAAGCAGATGAGTGGAGATTTCTTGGTAAGATCTCTCTCTACCGGTGTTCGACAGCCGGTTTCATATCTAAAGCTAAATACAAAATGATACAACAACAATAAAACACAATGAAATAGAAAAACCAAATCGAGAAATCTTTGAAACTCCAGACGTTTAATCACTGCTCCTTAAATACATGATGAAATAGTCCCATTACTTTGGGGTTTTTTTTGCCGAGGATGAATTCAACTGTTAATTACAAGGTTAATTAAAAAGCTTAATTATGAAAAATGTACCACAGCCATCATACGTTAGGTCACGATGAATTCGGTATCGACAATATTTCTAAAAGGTTCATGTGATGATTGAGCTACAAATTACCAACAATATTCCACCCACCGAAACGTATCCAGACTATTTCAGTCGACTGGTTCCGCTTGCATGGGGTGAGGGGTTGGTGGGTGGGCGTTAATCCACTAATAAATGATTTTTTTTGCCGAAGCAGGCTGGCACAGGATCAATGGTGCCCTATATACACGGGGGCGAGGGCCAAAGCCCGGTCCACCGTCAATCCTAGCCCGCCCTGGAGACTTTTTATCAGGCTCTTCCAAGCAGACTCTCCGGTGACTTAACCTATGTCAAAAACTCTTGTTGGGTCAGACTGGACTGGGGCAGTGTGTCGATTCTGCCAAGAGGGTAAATTGGATTTTATGGGTTGATTAGGTGAAACTTTAAGTTTCTTCACAAGGACATTGTTCTTAGATTGTATAAACAGAATGATGGTCAGGCCTCATCTCAGTGGAGTAAGCTGTTCAGGCATGGAATCCATATTTGGCATGATTTTTTCAATTGGTCGAACCATAAACGTACCAGAGGTCAAGCTTCGAAAGGATTTTTCCAGGTTAGATAGCAGAAAGTTCTTCTTTTCACAGAGAGTGGTAGAAGAGTGGAATGACTTGCCTGAGTCATTGGTGTATGCCAGTAGTGTCAATGCCTTCAAGTCGGATATTGGTAGAATTTAGGGTTTTTGTGGTTCAGGATCTTGAGGAAATTGTCCTTTCCGTAGTAGGCCTACTATACTATACTAGTAGAACACGGAAAGTTGGGGGGAGTCGCTTGGTGACAGCGTCAGACTGGGAAAAGGTGTCCCGTCCGACTGGCGGATAACAGAGGGGCGGTTGAGATCGAGGTGACTGAACTCTGTCCTGAGGAAATTTGCGTGTATGTATTAAATTAAGGATCTTATATGAAAAATGGTGCTCATATTTTGCAATTTTTGTATTAAATTATAGTGTTCCTGCAGGAACACTAATGTTTTGTTTAGTTTAGTTTACTATGGGCTACCATATATTTATATTATATGTTCTGTTTTCCCTCAGTGTAAGGATTTCTATACAACGGAGTAGTGAAGGCATTGTCTTAGTGGGGGAGATAAGTAATACTGAATAACTTCCATTAAACTTTTGCAGACTTTATCCGCGGCCGAATGAAACCAAAAATAATCGTGCCAGCTCAGTGTTTTTGATGAGAGAAACAACGAGTGGGGTGGGGTCTAAGTGAAAGGGTTCCCCTCCCTGCGTGCAAGAGGAAGACTCCATACGGCATGAAACCCTACATCCCCAATTTTAGGTGTGGCACTACACCGGGGAGCCGGAGGTAGGCCTATATATAGCCATACTGACTCAATGCATGACAAATCCACGCACGCACCACGTGCACTACCGGTACTCAGTTTATAGTTATATTTAATTCTATTCTGAGGAATTTCTTAGATAAATGCCTGATATTGGTTTAATTTTGAGTCATATAAATAAATGTCGGATCTGCCGGCGCCAGAAGTTGACTGAGGGGCGTCCTTGCCGAGGAGGGGGCTACTGGGCCGCACGGTGCCTAATTGAGTTGGTCAAGCAAAGTAGTTTAAGAAAGTCGGCCCTCTGAACTCATCCCCTCACCCCACTCATTCGGTCACCACCCCCCTCCCTGTTACTGTTATGGGGGTGGGGGGTGGGGGAGATCAGCGGAAAGCCCCTGACACTGATTTAATTTGACTCGCCCTCGATTCATGACGTAAATCTATTAATAGATGCTAATTGCGCAACCGCAGTGTGCAAGCTGCAACAGTGTAACTATAACTTTATAAGTCACAC
>JAODAG010329935.1:0-10889 GCA_027574785.1 Orphnurgus asper | reverse complement strand
GGCAGGATTCGAACCCGTGAACATACAAATGCATTGGTTCACAGCCACGGCGAATGCCACAAGGCTACCCGAAGCCCCCGTTTCATTATTAGGAATTTTCCGAAAACCGAATGGAAATTATCCCAATTTAGTTTTCTAAGCATTGTGGATTTTTGCCGCATTATCATTACTCAAGTGTGAAAACAACAGTATGCGGTCAGGAAAAGCGAGAAATGCAGTTAGAACTGGCACAATGAACTCGAGGTCCTAACAGTTCTTGCGAAATAGTAGCATAAAGTTGCGGGGGCTGGGAAGTGGATCAGTTTCGCGGGATGGTGCGATGGCATACTGCTGCAGTTGTTTGGTTTAGAGTCCAGTCTTTCTTGGGTGGAGTTTCTTACAAAGCATCATAAAGCCTATTAATCAAAGGACATGGGCATGAAAAAGATAAAATGGCTTAAAGTATCCATCTATAGCCTAACTGTGACTGACTACCCTATGCAAGGCTTCATGACTGGCAATAAGTACATGTGTAACATAATAGGCCGAATTGTATTTATGATTGCTACATGTAAATCTGCATTAATTGTCAGCAAAAAAAACAACAACAAATTATCAACGTAAATTTTTTTTTGATAATTAAACCCTCAACGATCACGTTACGCGAAAATATCTACAGTACTTAATAAAACCACTACTATGATCAATATTCTGATCAATTTGCGAATTCACTAAACCCCGTTGATATGATATTCAAGCAGAGGTCAATGTTCACAACACCCCGGCGGTAACCCAGAGTTGTTGTACAGTCACCGTGGTCCTCCGAAAAGTTTCAACATGCAGTGCCTCAGTCCGCCGCCACAGTACTAGCAATACCAGTAACCCTACCACCACTAGTACCACCACTACCACTCACTGACTGCTGCAGCTGCAGTACATAGGTACTCATTTTACTTAGGGTCCATAACTTAGTAGCACTAAGTTTACAACGGCGCGATAACCGGTAACATCCAAGAGGCAAACTCTTGGGACTTTTTAATTGGATTTTTCGTTTAGGAAGATGGTGCCTTTCGGAATGCATGTTTTCTTGCTCGTTCTGTATACTTTAATATGTGGATGTAAGGAATTACAGGTCCAGGCAACAGGTAAGTCAAGTTGGAAACTCACAACTGAGGCTTAGGACGGTAATCGCAATGAATTGAGCCCAGTCTTCTTCGTTTTGGGGGTTTGTTGCTCAATATTAGATTTGTATTGCAGCTGTCGGTGCGGGATTTCAGTTGCCTCGTTTGATGTTACATGTGCTTAGAGTTAGAATGATGTATTTTGCTCTACGGGGTTATTAACCGTGGAACGAACGATTGTTAGTTGTTACTTGCGATGAAGTTTGCAAAGTAGAACCTAACGTATAGTCTACATTTACGGATTGTTTGATTATTTTGAGAGTGAGACCAAGAGGTGCAGATTACTCACTGATCATGCAGCATGTTGTACTTTCAGATAACGAAAAGTACTAGGCCTTCATGGGCAGTACACTGCACTTTCATGTGAACGGAATTTAAATTAAAATACATAACTATACACATGTGTTTCTAGTTTTATTGCAATCCAAGTAACAGTTCCTGGATGTGCTTGATGGAAAATTGTAATGATACTCAGTCTTATCCTATTTCAGAGGGACAATAGAGAATAGAGGTATTCATATTGCTTTCCTGTAGACCTCACAGAATGAAATTATTTGAAACCTTTTAAGTTACTTGCGCTAAGGTACTTACATGTTACACTACTAAGTTTCAGTACATGGTCATTGTGTGCTTACTTCGTTAATTGTTAATGCATACCCAAATACCGACAAAGGGTGACTAGTTAAAATTTGATTTCTTGTCTTTGTCTTGCTAGCTGAAAGCAGCAAATTGAATCAAGTGATCTCTATGTATACATCACTATACATTGTACAGTGCATGTTATGTTATTAAACTTTATATCAGAGCTCTATCAGGGTTTGTTAGTATCCTTGTAGTGTACTACCCAAGAACATAACTAGAATGTAGAAGCATATAAAGGGCTATGTGGGGGGGGGGGTGAGAGGTGCCTGGGCATATTATTTGTGTTTCTAATAAGTGTAATAATTCCCACCTGAAATTATTTCATAACTGCTTCGTTGCTGGCGCTGCCTTTACACTGGTACTGCTTCCACACTGGTGCTGTCGCACCTGCAGGCCTCCACACTGAAATGTGTAGTGATTTAGGTCAAGAGCTCGGGTAGTGGGCCAGGGTTTACACCAGGTAGCTGGTTACCTGGGTAACTGACTCATGGTCGTATTACCCAGATTGAATATTGCTGCCCAGTCTAAAAATAAAAAAAATTATAAAAAAAACTTTTCTCCTTCTTAATCAGTTTCTTTGCAATGTTTTTAATGCCAGGTTGTACAAACCTTTTGTTGTCGTATCCAATCTCTTCTCTGTCGGTACCCGGGTCTGCTCTACCTACTCGGTGGTTAAAAAATGGAAGCATATTGGCTAAATAGATTATTTCATTCGGTTGGTGTTTTCTAGCATTAACAGTTGCCTGTTTTCCACCCTTTTCTAATTTTTGCAGGATCTCCACGGTTCAAAATTACTATGAGTTTTTACATGTGAAGCGAGCTACCAGATCTTGAAACACAAAATAGCAGAAATAGTGCATAAAACAATGGAATTGAAGCTGGCAACCCCTTCAAACCCCCCACCCCAGATATCCCTAAATGATCCTTTAAACCATCATCATGGTATGAATTTGGACTACCATTTACAACAACAGGTGGATTGTTGTCAGGTGCACTTGAAAAGGATGATCCTGTAAATTCAACAGCTTGTTTGAAATCGATGTTTTGTAAGTTGTATGTATATTCCTTATAGTCTGAAGACTACTTCCCCCTCTGAGTTATGGAAACAAGGTTAAATGAAAATCAGATGATATGTGCTGCATGGGTAATGTTATCATTCCATGAGAATTGCAAATATGCACTGCTCGATTCTGTTCTATGTTGGTGCCAAGACAGGTAGTCCACGTTGTATTTTAACCATCAATGTATGACCTTGGTTCATCTTAACAATTCCTGTTCTTGTCTGAAATAATAACAGGTGGGATTAGTTCATTAGAAATTAATTATATTATGTGGTGGGATTCTAAGTGTAAATGGGAGGATAGATACAGGGGAGGTGGTAAACATTCTCTCTAGTCACACCATTATGATCATGCCTACATCATGCCCATTTGGAAAGTTTTGTAAATTAGGATTGCCACAGGCAGAGAGTTTCAGGACATAGTTCCAAGACTCGACCTCGAGTCATACTGGTTTGTGTTCCAAACTCTACCTGAGTCATACTATTGTGTCTCTCACTAATTGATTCATACTATTTGTGATTCACACTCTACTGGAGTCCTACTATTTGTGATGCGCACTCAACATGAGTCACACTGTTTGTGACTCGCACTACATGAGTCGTACTGTTTGTGACAGGTACTACTTGAGTCACATGTTTGTTACTGACAATCCTTGAGTCATATTGTTTGTGATTCATACTCTACTTGAGGCATACTGTTTGTGACTCCCACTACTTGAGGCACACTGTTGGTGACTGACACTACTTGAGTCGTGCTGTTTGTGACCCACAGTCTATTTGAGTCATACTGTTTGTGATTCACACTCTACTTGAGTCACACTGTTAGTGACTGACACTACTTGAGTCGTGCTGTTTGTGACCCACAGTCTATTTGAGTCATTCTGCTTGTCATTCACACTCTATTTGAGTCCTACTGTTTGTGACTCTCATAGTGTGAGTCATGCTGTGTGTTCAATAGGACATACTTTCGTACGAGCCTAAAATTTATTCATTATTTGGTCAATTCGTGCAAAGATTCTGATACGTATCGTAGTTAAAGTTTGATGTAGAACGGGATATTTCATTTTTCTCTACACATTGATACAGGTTTCAATGAGTTTTAAGGAACCTGGACGTATCCTTTAATGAACTTATTATTATTGACAGTGACTCGAGATATGGACTTGATTTGATTCAGACTCTGATGAGAGTGAGTGACTTGGTTGAGAAGGATAATACTCTGTCTGATGTGTTCAAACACTTTCACAAAATGTATTACCGACCATTTTGAGAAACATGGTCTTGAATCTCCATTACAGATAATTTCTGGCCTTGAAAGAGAATAACCGGAACTGCAGAAGCTTCAAAACTACATATTGAAAAGTGTGAATTGTTTCCTGTTCTAGTGAGATAATTCCATGAAAGAGGCGAATGGTTGAACTGTGTTCATGAATTAGTGCATTGTGCATGACTAGTGGGGATATTTAATGCTGTAATCTTCCATTACAGGGTGTCTGCCAGAAAGTTGAAAAAGGGGAGTGCTGCAAAATAAAAATTGAAACTGAAATAAATGAAATTAGATAACAAATTAAAGTAAATAGATTGCACATCTGTGATCGAGGTTTGAGTAATATAAGCATTGGTATAGTTTTGTATACTTAAACCATACACTTTTATAGTGAAAGCCAGAAAGTGGTCTGCCAATAATAACGGTCGATTCCCCTGCCCTAAGAAATGGGGGGGGGTCCTACTATCTCCGGTGGCAGGAGAACAGAGGAAGTTGGCAATTTATGAATTATCAGGAGTAATGTGTTCATGATAGATGTAGCCTATATAATTGTGCATAAATGTAGAAATAGAAATACTTATAGTTATACAATAAATTGTTATTGAATAGAAAGAATGTATTTTCTGTCCTGATGGTTGTTTGTTAATTTTTTTACACTACAGTGGAAGTTGTCTAAAATTATGGAAATCAATGTTTTAGCCAACAAACTCTCTTCTACTTTTAACCGATTTATAGGTGAACCAAGAAATGGGTAATTAAGTAGTAGAAACCCCAAACCAGTACGTTTTGGGGATTATTGCATTCCCTTTAAACTGATTCATAATAGATTCCATATTGCAAGTAAAGTATTTTGCTCTTATCATCTTGGGAATCCATGTATAGTTTGGAAACTTTACTGCAGTACATTGTGCACTACCATGTTAAACAGCACACAGCCTAATAGGTTAACCACCCATGGTTTTCTTAGAGCTATTTGAGGTTTCTCTCTGGTAATTAAAAACAGGCCCTTAAAATATCACGTTTATGGTACTAACAGTACTACAGTACCCTGAATAAATAATAGTAAATAAAAAAGTAGTAGGCCTATTACTTTAAAAGAAAGTAAAATGGTACTAGCAGTAGCCTGAAGTATTAGCAACAGCCTAAGTATTAATAGAGCTCTCCTTGTTGCATTCTGTTACCTTCACAACTATGCAATTTGACTTTCTTCAAAGAATGGAATGTGGCCGATTTACTGTAATCTCATATCAACTGGATGGATATATTGATACAACCCAGACAGACCTTATGAAGACCCAATTAGTAACATAGTGTTTTGTCTGGAAAATAATTCTTATGATCCCCTCCCCCTCTCTGCACCCCTGCTATTTTGCAGTATTAACTTGCTTCATCCATGTGCAGGTTTCCTGTGTTTGAAGCAACTGCAGACAAACCCAGTAAATATCTTGTCTTGCTTCAAATATGTTGTTTCCAGACGATGTTATGAAGATCACTGCAATGTGTGTAATCCTTCTACTACGAGCCCCAGACTATGCATGGAGCATTATTTGAAGTTCCTGAATGATACCCCATGTTTTGGGGGATTTTCCTCCCTACCCCAAAACCCTAAACACTTATTGCATGGGTGAAGCATGGTGGAATTATTACTCTTACAGTAAAATAAAAGTGATTAAAAATACTATCTGACTGGTAAAAGTATCAAAATCGACTTAGACTATAAAGATATGAGTTTGGTATAGGGTGGAAGAAGGTGGGAGCTATGTAGGTGGGGAAGTGGGATGGAGGACTCATATTGTCATGTTAATATTTTAAGGATTAATTCAAGATGTGTTATTATTAAAATTGAGAAGAAGAATACAAAGTTCCTAATTAAAGTGGCCTGTGAAGTATCAGGCCGCACTCTTTGATTCGTTTGAATTTGCCTGCACAGTATACTGTGGACTTGACTTGAATGAATTGCACAGATGTAGGAATCAATATCGTCCGACTACATCCGGTTGCACCCTACTTCCAGTTGCATACAGATTGACAAGTGAGGTTAACTACTGCTATTACTGTGGGCATTAATGTTGGAATAAAACATGAGTATACTACCTTTATTGTCCATTGTGCATAAAGATGAAGTCTGAAGTTGTTCAATCTCACTTAATAGCATAACGAATGGACAGTGGTTTAGAGTCTAAAGTAACCTCTGCTTAGTCAGAGACGAATACAGAGATTAGTGCTGTATGTTGTAACGGCACCACGGTAATCCTGTACACAGTTACAATGTACAGTCATTATAACAACTCGATGAGTACAGTAGGCTACAGCCATGCGTGCAAGACCGAGTGAGGGCGCAACGCAGTAATTATAATGGGGTACAATAAAGGAGGAATATTAGTGGGGAATATGTAATCAGATTACTAGGGTCTTGAAGAAGACTACTACTTCTAAGGCCACATTGTATTTGCCAGCAAATACCCATTTCTAGATTGCCCTGGTCCTTGGGAACTATATGAAATGTGGTTCTGGGATATCGATAACCATTTGAAATAGATATTGGTATGGTTGAGACTTCACATTAAGTAGAAAGTGCGATCATTTGAATGCATTTTAGTCTGAAGAGGTTTTGTTCAGCAAGCTGTTAACATAATACTAGACAGGAGATACTGTAGGTAGAAAAGGGGTGGGGGAGATTGTAAAGATAATCCTGTTATGAATATGCACTATGAACATTCGGTCATGAATGGCATGGAAACTACCCCCAAGCTCAGTGAGTCCTGGATGACCTCTGTATTCTTGACTCCGAGAGTTAGCATGGGTTACTCAGATGTTGGATCTGACTTGAGCTCCCTGAGCCTTTCCGAAACGTTCTCCTGGCCCGATGGTAGATCACAGTAAAAAAAGGTGATGCATATTGCATATGAGGTAGGCACATAGCTCGTAAATAACCAAACTCGGTAAGTTTTGGATTAATATATTTAGTATAGGCTGGTTTTGAATGGCAGAGTTCAATACCGATTGGGGACTATCGTCAATTAGTACAAATTTTGCAGATACTGATACAGTATTGAAACGATAACGCCAATATCGACTGATACCGAAATTAAAAACCGATAATCGGCCCAATACAACATTTCTCTGGTAACCCTCAAAAGGTCTCCCCTTTCAGTCCTGGATTTCGTCTCTAGTTATACTTGAATGATATGAAAAGATCTTGCTGTGTGAAGATTTCTTATAATAAATGACCATTGGTCGAACGTTTCCACTAAAACGATCTAAAGGACCGCTTTGTTCTGATTCTGCCAGCAGAGCAGGAACTTGTAAAGAGATCGTAAACTGCAATTTCATCAACCAGAGTGGTCGCGAACCGCTATCGCAATCACATGGTAACATGTCGCTTATTATACGATCAGGAAATATAAATTGTCGACTCCCGACCGATCGGATGATTTTGGTTAAATATCTACTTGCCTTGCAGCTGACCAAACAAACAAATAATAAGTTAGTTGTGGTGAAATTAAAGTTAGATAAATAGAATGGGATACACATTTTGGTAAACAAAATTTTAATTTACAAATACCAACAATCCTTGTTAGCCTTTTGAGCAATTTGATTAGCATGTGTTTTCTACTTAATGTTATAAAACACCCAAAAGTTGACAGAACTGACCCACCCCACCTGAATTTGTATTTATAGACATTGTTGGATTATTACAAAATACAATATATTTAGTTTTCTTTATATTAATGGACAATTTGTTATCTGAAAAACAATTTTTGAAAAGTTTTTTAACTTATTCCTGATTTCGGTCATAGTCATTAAAAATAAATTACTATCATATGCAAACAATATAGTTGAACAGTTAAAGATATCATTGACATGAATAATAAATACTAGAGGTCCAAAAATAGACCATTGTGGAACCACACATTCAACCTCTACTTCTTAGAATTTGTATTGTAAATGAGATGTATTGTTCCTTGCATATAGCTTCTAAACCATTGCAGAAATATACCTCTCTATGATCCAAGTTTGGCTATTCTATTTTGTGGTGGATTATGTCAAAAAGCCTTTCAAAGGACAGGTCTAGGAATATACCAACAGTGCATATTTTATGAAGAGGTAATATTAATTTGTCAATTGTATCTTCAAGGGCAAACAGTGCTGTTAACCATTGGGTTTTGTGGAGTAAGGGTAATTTGACAGGCCAGCTAGTGCCCACTGTGTTTTGTACTTTTATTTTTTGCTAATAGGGGTGTAATGCGTGCAAAGAGACCTGTTACTGTTTGGCTATATTATATAGTACTTTTGCAGAGCACTGCAGGGGAAGGTACAAGTGAAAGAACAACAAATTCTGGTAAGTGGTAACCAGTGTCAGATCCTTAAGGTTCCATATGATAGCGTGTATGAAAGACAAGTTGTGCTCATAGTCATAGCACTAGTTTACTCTACAGCATTTATATTGTTGGAGTGTGTGTTAAAGTGTGTGTTGAAGATGATGTTGCCATGGTGATGATTAGGTTTGGGAATTTATTTGTAAAAGAGAGTTTTTGAAGGGAAGTTGAGAGTTTTCCCCAGATCTGGTTGTGTGGATGATTGGTTTTGGTATAAAGCAACTAATTTATTGGAATGTTGGTTTTTGTGTGATTTGAAGGGCACAATAGCCCTTGTCAGTAGAGCTTAGTGGTCTGGGTGAACTCTATTTAGAGTATGATTAGGTATCCTCAGGAGAAAGGTACCATGGTAAGTAGTATTATACTTTAACTTTGGTAGAAATTGGTCTCTTTTCAGAACTTGAAAACTAAGAATTTGGCCAAGATAAACATTTAAATCTTCTTTTAACCAATTTAACCGTCGATTTATGGAATGAGATGAATAGTATGAACTCTTTTATATTTTACTTGCCATTAGTTCTCCTACCCTATTTTTTTTCTTTCTGATAAAAGTACCAACTAGTATTGAAATTAGATCCTTTAACAATTAGATTAAATTAACATTCATCCCTGGTTGAAGAATGAACAAAAAATGTCTCTGTTTTTGCACCTGGTAATCATGTGGTTCAGAGTTCCATATTAATTCCAGTCTGTGAATTTCTTAGACTGTAGTGTTAGTTAAGTTCAGGTATTAACCACAGTATTATATATACCTCCCTATACTATAGTATGTTTACATTGTACACATAATGTAAACAATCATTGGACCTTATTATTGACATCTGAGGGTTAAAGTTCATCCAACTGGACTACTTTAAATGATGGTGAAAGTGACAGATTCAGATCTCTATATAATACCTGTATGCATGCTGTGTGCAACCTCAGTTTATGTGCATGCTCGACAATGAATATTCATTATAACGTAGCATATAGATGCCCAGTGTTTATAGGTTGTACATCTTGTACATCGTGGTAAGTGCAAATCGTATGAAAAGTGAAGTTTATCTTTATTAGAGCTATGTTCACTTGTTGCTCAAGTTGATGCTCTATCCTTGCAACTGGTTCATGTGCTATACATGCACAAACAATGACAGATACCCTATATAGGTTAAAGGAGGCGGTGATTGAAAATGAATTATAGCAATCCTAAACAAATATCTTTACTTCCTGGTACTGTAGTGCCACAACTGGTACAAAAGATGTCGATGAAATTATGATAAATTAAAACAACTATATCCATGCATGCATATCATATAAGGCTTAACATACTTTAAAAGATGTGCATCCCCTGCCAGAAAATGCTAACTGTTCTATAGCAATCATAAAGTATATAACTTTCTAGGGCATGTGTGTCAAGTTGTCAACAAATTTTAGAAAGGGGGGGAAGTTGGGTAGATTCAACATGATCAATGTTGCATATGGGAACATAATTACCCTCAAAACAATCATTTGATAATTGCCTATTTCCCTTTGCGCGACTGTACTCTGCGGATTATAAATGATGACCTTGGCACACACAGCTCTACATGTTTAGTTGTGGACTCGCTCAAATTATACGAGGGTTTTTTATTTCGTGTTTATTATTGTCCTACATTACAACATAGCCTACTACTAGTAGAACTAGTATTACAACGAACTAGTTCATTGACTAGTCTAGACTAGTATCCATACTGCAATGCAAATGCAAAGACTATGTTGTACAATTCATTGCGTATGTAGCATACAGAACAACTTACCTTTAAGTATAATGGAATGTTCAAGATAACTTCATTTTCGCAGAGAGAAAATATGACAAACAAGTTTGCAACTGCATTTTCTCTTTCTCTTTCTGTTAAAGTGGCATAAAAAGTCAACAGATTTGTTCGGTAACTTTCATAAGTCGTTCAAGGACAATATTTTCCAAACTTGATGCATAGAACACTGAAAATGAGCTACGATTTGAGAGCGCGTGCTTCGGTCTTCAGGTCAAGTCCTGAATGACAGTGTGATGATATCATAAGACGCATGACATTTCAGGAGGTGTATTTTGTATTCAACTGAAATCTGCCTAGGGTTCCACTCAACCAATCGGAATGGAAGATATACTGGCGGGAAGCAAAAAAGTCACTCTGAAAGATCCACCGACTTGACAGTTGACACATCATCCAGAAGGAAAGATATCACTGTTTGTTTAAGTAAACAGGGTGCTATTTGGGGATTTTTTACAAATTTGCCATTGAACAGCTACTGTTTTTGTTTTTATATTAAAAATCTGCCATACCTTCTGAAAATATTTTATAGATGAAAATTATACTAGCAGAAAGCTGACAAAATTCCCTTTCATATTCTGCATACCCTGTGAT
>JAODAG010329924.1:0-10890 GCA_027574785.1 Orphnurgus asper | reverse complement strand
ATATATATATATAATTATATAATTATATATATATAGGCCTATGTGCAAATATATACTATCTGACATACATATTATATATATATACGGTATATATACAAATATATACTATCTGACGTCAAGTCAATACCTCATCTTGACATTCTTGACATTCACATTCCACTGGTGACTAATGTATTCAATTGCAGGCTTCGTTACACTCGATGTCTGTGTTCTGACATATCATCTGATCCGAACTGGCTTGCGCGAGAATCAAACGTGGTACTTTCGGCTACTGCATGGTGGCTATTGTATTCAATTATATGCTTCATTGCTCTGTATGGCACAGTGCAAAGAAATCCATTCATAGATGTAACTATACACTGTAAAAAATGTACAACGTCGCCAGTACCAACCCAACAAATTAAGGATGTATTTGCTCGGTCGTGTTCGGCGTTATATTATTATGTTGTTGTTATATCCGATAGTAGCATCAATTCTTAATGTCTGAGAGCATCATATATAGATTCTCTCTAAGAACAAATTCATGTTTTGACATATTTAAGACTGTTTCATATCTATCAATACTTTGAGGTTAGTCCATTGGTGAGTTAATAGAATCATTTATTACATTAACAAATTGATGACGAGCGAAGACGCATGTCCCTAACGTTAGTAAATTAGATTTGGTTTGACCCTGAGCACCTAAAATAGCGTAGACAAATGTTCCTATAAACTCATTAATCATTTCAATCCAATATCCGAAAATCCTTCGCTAGCATATAAAATAAAGCCAGTCCAAGTAACGTTATTATTTTGTTTGTTATACATAACTGTATATTTAGAACCATGGTCGTCTCCAAAAATTGCTGTTGAATCAGAATAACCACGTCTGCTATTATAAGGAATATGCAAACTTAAGGAATCATAATTTTTTCATGGAACAGGTTTTGGACCACCCTGTGCCTTGTGGCCAGTGGCCACAGGTGCAACCCAATAATACGCTGTTCTTAAAGAATTGCTACATTTATCAATTTGTTGTTTCCAGTCTTGTCTATGGGATTGTTAAAATGTTTGCAATAATTTTCCTATGAAGTCGGGTAACTCATTTCTTTTAATAATCTTCTACAAGTACAATAAAAATGAAATGAATAAAAATTACGTATCATTACATTATCATATTGTAAATGTTCGTAACCACACCGCATCCAGTGGTCTCGGATCAGATTACACAATTTATCATGGTATCACAAACATGGTATCACAATTTCATGGGTAGTGTTAATCTCCAAACACTGTTTACGCTAGAAAATAACTATAAGTCTTGTTACATCTTCTGTGAATAATCAAATGGCACTTAAATATGTTGCATTGTCTATTACATTAAAATTATTTATAGACAAGGAATCAATATGCCGTTTCATCGGCTTTCACGTGATTAAACTAGCCCATGCAGTGATGCCAGATAAAATACCACCAAACATATCTTTCCCGGTTAATCTGCCTTTCGCATATTAAGGCACGTCTGAGTACATACAATTTAAAATATAAAATAACGTGTTTTATTTGTTAAAGAGCTATTATGAGCTGTTAACAACATTACCCGTTTCGTCTGCGTAAACTGCGTAGGCTGCGTAGTATGCGGTTAGTAGCATAAGAAGAACGTTTTCGGAACCTGTCAAGTCCATTCTCGCCAAAAAACTGTTCGGCGCAGTCTTCAAAGAGCAACATTAAGAGTAGGCCTACCCAGCCAAGTTAGAGAGAGCCAAGTTAAACTGATATGGTCAAAGTGTGAATAACATGTCCTGTAGCTTTATATTTTTGATATTCAATGTTCCCGGCGGAAACAACATTACACCAACATTACACCAATTAATATGATACAATGTTTCAACCTTCAGAAATCCGCAAGCAGCGGATACAATTTACAGTACAACATAGTATTTTAATAGGTATACGTTACAGCAAGGTTACGATAAGGGAAGTTCATCTTTCTGTCCATTATCTTTATATGCAACTGGATAGTTGTTTTTTAGTATCTGCTACAAACCAAGGAGGAAGCAAACAACATCACAGTATAGTGTGTGCACTCCCTGCTCCTTACCTCATATGAAGAAACCCCAGGCCTTTCGCGGTCATCGTCAAAAGATACTGGATTCAAACAGTAAAGAGGTGCTGGTATTCATTAAACCGGAAACAATGATTGTATGATTTAACCAGCTGTAATTTGTTTGGTAGGATATCGCAGCTCGTATATAATGTATTGTTTGTAGTGAGAGGGGATGCACGTTTTTTAGACCCTTTTATTGATGTAAGTTTCAATATACAAATTCGGTTATATCATGTAATAACCACCATTGATTAATACAAGTAAGTGGTAATAAAATATATAGTAAAAATAAAGTACCATTATGTGTATTTTATATCAGGTATATATGCCTCGTAATATATCCAGCAATGTTATTAATACAACGGTAGCTAGGAAGTAACCCCGGAGTTTCATCTATATATTCTTTAATATGAAACTTTGAAATCAATTTAGAAACTAGTACCATGACGTGTACTTTATATCTGGTATATGTATATATGCCTCGTATTAAGTCCAGTAATGTTATTAATGGAATGGTAGCTTCAAAGTGACCCCGGAATTTCATTTACTCTTTAATATGAAAATGAAACAAACGGACTAGACATAAGTACTAATAGGCATAAATTGTTTCCTTCCTTGAGTGAAATGGTATATCGCGTGTTTTTCCCGTAACTTCTCATGTTTTAAGCACAGGATACGATTGCCAGGAGCTATTTAGTGAAGGTCACGTTTACTCAACTAAGAGACTCCGGTATGTTCGATCAAAGTGATAATTCACGCTCATGTGTGATCGCTGTTTCCAATCTATACCTGCAGATATACATTCTCTATATATCTATACTTGTATGACGACCGCGTATCTTGGGTTGCCAAGTTCCAGAGCGAGATTGATTTGACTGAATCCAGATTTGTATCCTTGTTTGTCTAATTATAAATGACAAAGTTGTTTGTCTGTTTCGCATGTCATGCTGGACAGCTAGGAGTGTTGTCTAATGTGCGCTAGGACTGAAGCAAACACGACCATAAATGTTCCCACTTTCCGAAAAGTTTCCACAATCTGATCAATGCCACAATGCGAGGATCTAGTTACGAAATGTACACAATGTTTACGAACCACTGATTAAATCTATAACAAAGTTTCAAACACAATATTTCAATCACGGCGCAAACATCACGTGATTTCGACATTTACGGAAGAACGTTGGTATATAATGGTATATGTGATAAAAAATAACTGACTGTTTGTTGTATCATCATGTCATCTGTTAGGCAGTCACTACGCAGGACTGTTGATGTGACAAGAAATTCTTGAATAACAGTTTCGCAATTTAAAAATCCTGAACGACTGTCATTGATTGTGTTTCAAAAGTCATTATCCCGTGTACCTCCTATTCCGTAATGGTGCTGACATGTAGTGTTATGGATTATGACAATGCTAGATCATTAAATATTGATGTGTACATAAAAACTTTGTTTTAACTATTTATTACACTATGTGTCCATCAAAGCATCGTATAGAGATAAAATGATGAAATAAATACCACGTGGCTTAGTTATGAAAAAGAACGGGTGATTGTTTGAGCGTCAAACAATTCACAGGCTTATTATAGTCTGCGAGTGAATACTAATTCATACGAACTGTGCATATAAAGGCATGTTCATGGTACAGGTGATGTATTAGCTATATGTTAAATACATAGCATCGGCCTATATTGTAATTATGTTGAAGCAATTTACTGGGCGCAGAAGATGTAAAAGCTCTACCTTAAAGGCATATTCCGGGTTCAGATGATGTTAGGCCTAATAGCTAAATGTTAAAGACATATTCTTGGTGCAGATGAAGTAATAGCTATAATTATGAAATTGGAATATTCTTGGTGCAGATGATGTAACTGCTATATGTTAAAGTCAGTTTATGGTTGCATGTATTAATCTTATCGCCGGTTCGATCCCCACGGCATGACTTGTGATACTGGTGATTGGTACAGTCTTCCGCTTAGTGATGTCTTTAGGTTGCATGGTTTCATCGATGTCGCAATAACTTCGGTCAGAACAGCTTCAGTGCAGTGGTGATAAATAGGTTGCTCTCATTTCGCTCAGTCTTTATATGAGTGGTCAAAGATCGAGGTACACTGACGCCAGACAATGGTCGAGAAGAGAAGGCTTGCTAAAGCCGATGTTCATTCACTATGACAACACGAACAGGAGTTTTTTTCATGTGACTTCCTAACCCTTGAAATGCTAAGCCCAAATAACTAAGGTATATGGAATTCACATATCTATATATATACTCTGAAACAAAGGAGATCCCTGCCCTCGTGGTTGTCGCAACCGCATGTATGGATGCGGCCGAGAGGCTTTACCTCAAGATGCATGTTGAAATTCGACGGTGGAAACCCGAACGAAATCCAGTCTGTGTGCCTATCACGACTGAATGTGTAGATATAAGGGATCAGCTACAGCCGGCCTTTTCCTGTAAGCAGGTGTGTGAGGATCACGAATGCCGCCCCTATCCCGTGGATGTCGGAATCCCTGGTACCTCAGGCTGATGGGAGTCTACTAACCGGAATACACATGTCCAACATCATCTGTGACCTCCCTGGCTGTCAACTCAGACCACGACGCGGTCCGGCCAGCGTTTGAAGGAGTAGCAGTCGGTTCAGGAACTATGTGTACATAATACAATCCATGATTCAATGGCTCTCACCTAGTCCGGGAGGAAAACCATGCATATAGCGCCTGTTTAAATTAAACAATTAAATCGACACGGGAGACAAAGCAGATGAGAGTCCATTGTTCTGGTTGATCTGGGGACAATCTCCACATCAAGTGCTTGGTCGAGGGTGGGATCAGCCATACCAGGAATGGCAGACGAGGAAAGAAGGAGTAAAACTGAACCTATTTCACGGATTCGTTAAATAGAAAATAGATTACGAAAATCAATACTGTATAATCTATACCAACACAGTTAACAACAATTGTTTATGATAATAGTTTACAAAATACAGAACAAAATTTTCCGTGAAAACAATTGAAAAACACACATGGGGAAGTACAAACCCAGGTTGATTTAACAAGAGGCGAAAACCCAAGTAGTAAACTCCTTGCCGGAGCGAAAGCCTAACCTAGCCTACGCTAAAGTTAGCCTAGCGTTATGCTATGCCATTGAGTGTGAAAAAGTTCCTAACCCAACTCATAGAGAAGAGATCAAAGCACAGGCTTAAAAATGTACCTAGATCATCAACCACTTTCTCAAAGACCGAGGGGATGAGAGCAACCTGTTCATCCCACTGCACTGCAGCAGTTATGAGCTAAGTTATTGCGACACCAACGAAAATTCCGGTTACATCATCGCTTCTTGACACACTAGCCAAGTTCACGCCTCTGCTACGGTAGCTTGGGAGCATTTCTGCGGTGGTATCGGATCATACGTATCTGGCATTTTCCTGAGAATGAAAAAAAACACAGAAGATGCATAAAATGTGGTCCATACAAGAGTTTCGGTATATTCCAAGAATCATCTTCAACAGCTTGAATTAACTCACCACTGTTGAAATAAGTCGCCGTACTTGCCTTTACTGTCTGCAGCCATGCCCCTTAAAATATGCAATTGTTTACTGTTGTGCCATTTCAAATTATTCCCATGCCTGTAGCACAAACAACTTCTTAATTCTTATTTCAATTAGTGCAGATATTGTTCCAACTGCTAATAACAATTGATTACCATGAGAAAATGCGTGTACTTCTAATCTACCACCCCCCCCCCAAGACAGAGATGTAAGCTAAGTCAAATCATAGACAACTCCATGACGGTTTTTGTATGTCCCTAAATACACCAGTATGCCTTAAAAAGCATCGACTTATAATATCAGTTTGTGTCTGTCTTCAAAGTGTACATTTATTAAGGCATATATCAGAAGTCAAATACTTGAGGCATGACCAGTGACTGAATCATGTTTACTGTGATTTTTTGTGTACTGGGCCTTACATCCTGTTCTCATACAAACAACTTATTACGCAGTACAAGTTATGCAGCAGAGAGCCAACATGTTGTGTGGTGTCACAAGAGAACCCCTCCTCATCTCCCATCTGTCTTTTTCTCTCAGTATTTTAATATTGGTCCTATAAAACATATACGTTGTAACCCACCAAATGTCTTTTCTGAGCAAAGGATTCATTCGTTATGTAATCATCATCTGCCTACGTTACTCGTATACATACAGTATTATGCAACGTGTTCTGCAGCTGAAAGACAGACTGATATGTGATGCCACATGAGAACCCATGCACATTATGACTTGTCGAATAAGATAAAATCTATATAACCAAACAATTAGTTACTCACATATATACATGAACAAGCCTTTTTAAGACAAATGAACAACCTTGATAATTGAGATAATAAAACAAGAATCAATCAGGCATTGTGATTCAGTGCCTTCTGAAATATCGGTATTGTAATATTGTAAAGGTTATTTGTTGCTCTACATTAAATATTTACAGTTTCACCATCAATGCATATACCGTCGTGGAGAAATCGTTGAACTCCTGAACATTGATGTGAAAGGTAAAAACATGCTTACATCCGGTGTTCACCCACATTCAACACGTGAATTGAACATGTTTCACAAATCTGCATACGTATAAAATATCGATAAAACTTAGACCTAGAATTAGGTTCAAATCTCGTATACTAGACCAATCTATTAAAAACGTGAGTGTAGTCTAGGCCAGTTATACCCATGTACGCAGCGTTATATTTACCCGACTGTCGACTCAATAGCAGTACGTACATACCATTAAAATTGCTGCGAGCACCTATTTAGTACTACTAAGTAAAAATAATACAGCACTCCTTAATATTAGCAGTACTATGTTATAGCATTGTTATGTTGGGCCAATTAATTCATAAAGAGTAGCAATTGGTAACAAATGGTATTAGTAGTAGCAGTGGTAGTAATAGTGGTAGTAATGTGATAGTGTGTGTATGTGTATGTGTGTGTGCATGTGTATATGTGTGTTTGTGTGAGTAAGGGTATGTTCACATTAGCAACATATCTTGGAATCACTTACTTTTTACTTTCACCGGCCCTGTGATATGTTTAAGTTCTTGAAATTTTCGTTTCATTTAGACTTCCCGTTGTTATCGTCTCTTAACAACTGATTTTGAATTTAACGAGGACGGCCTCGAGCTGGGTTAGATCGTCCAGGGAAACCGATTACTTGTGATTGAAATTCTGGCCCTTGAAGTACATTCCAGAGATCTGCTGCATTATGGAAGTCGATGTAATTGACACATTTAAGGATCAACTACTTAATAAAGAGAATATTTTCCCGGGGAGACTATCTGCAACTATAACAGCCAGCAGCCTTTGGATCTACTTCCAAACAAACCGGCATCGGCTTTGTTTTCCGCATCACTGAAGGTATGTAACTTTACAATCCTTTAATAGCAAAGCATTTTCAACGTGAAAACAATTTTAGTTGAGACTCTGAGAGCTATTAATTTTTCAATTTTGAATGCGTGCGACACAAACTTAAGGAATAAAGTCACCCTTCAAATAATTATATATTTGTTTTTGGTACATTAATCCATTCCCCGTCATCGGGCACTGCTGACGTGAAAACCTCCCAAGAATAACTTGCTATCCAAATCAAACAACTGCAGCATATGCCACTGCATCGAATGTTAACTGACCAGCTTCCCATCCCCAGTCCTATTAATATATTTATATGGGTGCCAAGGCCAAGAGATCATTTGGGTTAGTTTAGTGCCATGTAATGTTTAACGCATGATTCTATTGGAGGACATAACCCCAAACCCGACAAAAGGCCAGGAAGTGATTTATACGATCTGTATATTATAGAAATGATGCCTCTCTTTGAAGGAAGAGAAAACTATATGAATAGGCTTATATTTGTATTTATATATTTATATTTATATTACGCTGTAGTGTTTAAAGTAGTTTGGGTCATTTGATTGTGATGCTTTTCTTCCCCGTAGATGTTTACTGGAAGATAATTGCCTTATCTTCAAAGTGTTTAAAAAATGATACTTATGTGCATGCTCTACCAGTACGACTTGACTGAAGTCGATTTCATGTAATTTCATGGATTTCACGGATATTCACGTGTCATATGTCGATCAGTGTGTAGCTTCTCCTACATCGTCGATAGTAATTTTACCGGAATTGCACTTCCAACTAGTGTAGAACATAGTACTAGGTAACAATTACTGACTGATATTCATTACAGTACAGAGAATTGTTTACCGCAGGAATCTTCTCAAATTAGGGTATTTTGACGGTTGCTATGCATTTTGTAAATCGTTCGTAGTAATTCTATTGTGAGTCTAAAAGTAGTTTTGGCGTGAATTGAGTGCTAATGAGTTTCTTTCTTGAGATATTTTTCTCCATGTGACCTCAATTCCAGTAGTATTCAGCAGCAGGGTTATTTTAAACTTGAAAAGACTTACATGTTTCGTCAAAGAAATCTAATATGAATATATAATATATTATGTTAATTTGTGTGGCCTTCAGGATTAAAGTTAGTACAGAGAGGTACAAATTTCAGAAAAGTTATAGAATTTGCCCAGCAGACTAACAATGAAAAACACGTAACCCTTTTTACCTCAAAAAGTGAGTATGGAAGTAATGAGAACATGATACCATGAAAAGAGCGGTCTTTATTGCGCATGTAACATTTATGATTTATTTAAAGAACGTTCATTTGTATTGACCATTTCTTCCCTCCCCTGTTAATGCATTGTGTAACAAATAGAAGATGTAAGTATCTGTCCACAGTGTAGCCAGTTGAGGAATGAATGCTGTTGAACGTCGGAACCGACTCCACATACACGTTGTTAGGCTGTGATGATTATCTACCATCTTAAAGTATCGTTTGGGGAAATGTTTACAGTACCAGCGTGGACATTATTAATTTGGTGCGCTCTTTTAGTTCAGTCCGTCTGATTACCTGTGTACACAGAGTCAGCGGAGGTTTCATTAGCAGAGTGAAGAATATAATTATAAGGTTCCCCAATATTCATACATTATTCCAGTATCAGCTTGGATATTGACGTGCATATTGTTCAGCCCCAGTTTACCTATGTAGCTTTAAAACACACGTAACAGGTGGTGGTTTCATGTTATGTTGGTAGAATGCAGAAAGCAGAATACCATGTAGCTTCGTCATATGCATACGTCATTGCTGATATTGGTGGAATCTTTTTGTTCTGTGTAGCATTAGTCATAATTATTTGAGGAGTCACTTTATGAGCACAGTTCAGATCATTCAGGTAATGTAATTTTGCAATATAATACAGAGTTATTTTTCTTTCATGTTTTTATGCATTTTTCTGTTTGGTGCTTTCATTCAAAGTCGCCTAAGAACGAATGGAATTACAGTGCCGAAGTTTTGACTGATGTGCTGTTGGAATTTATTAAGTCTTAGATCTGTTAAAACTATTAGGGTTTCAAGTTTTTGATGTCTGATTTTGATGACAGAATAAATCTTCACAGATCTTCTCACGATTAATATTACCCGGATTCCTTTCCGGAGTTGACTTCTTCAGTTTGTTACACACTGTAATCAGGCATTCAGATGAAATACGCAAATTAAGGTGTAAATTCGCTTGTATATGTAGTTACAAATTGATTTCACAGTATTATGTCAGTCTAGACATGTAGACATGTCCATCTTTGGCGACATCTCATGGTGTTAGAAACATTTCAAAGACAAAACGAAAGCATTCCATTGCAGAAATCCAATGGAAATTCATATTATTTATTTATCTTCAATATCGGTTTAATATATTTCTTCGTTGGTTAGTCTCGCCGAATATACTCATCTCTATCAGCAGGTGTCTCTGCATCTTGTTTATTTAAATGTGTGTTGTTTATTTTATACTCACTTCTTTCGCAAGGTGTCTGTCAGTCTGTATCTTTGTGTGTTTGTTTGTCTGCATTTTTGTTATGTTGTCACAAGGATGCCATGTAACAAAGTGTGGCATTGCTGGTCTAGAATATTCAAAGAAAAATTGCATACAAGATATTTTTAATTTTTATATAAATCAGAGATGGAACATTTCTACAATTGTGAGATGAATATTATTGAGCTCATAAATCATAGCAATGAAACCGTTGGACTTTATGCAGTCCAACTTGCAATCGACAACTCTGTTAAGCACTAGTAAAACGTGATTGTCATGTGTATAATTCAGGTTGCTGTTGACTTCATTTATGGTAAGGAATAGAAGCTGAGATTCCATTCATGTCTACCTTTTTCCACCGACATATACACATGTCACGAATATCCTTCTATTATATATTTACTTGTCTTTCCACAGTACTTCATTGCTTTTCTGAATCCAGAATTATTTTCTTACACATAGGCCTATACGATTACATTCATGTTATATATATATATATATATTTGTGAGGTAGTCTTTGGTGAATTACTGTTTGTCACGCACTTTATGTTCGTTTTTGCGTCCAATGCTCTGCGCTTGTGGTCTCACTACGTAGGCTCTGTATGTTCGCGATCTTTGTTCTAATAGTTCTGAAAGCACATGGCGCTACATTTAGTGGCAGCCATATAGTCCAAATCCAGTTTTGCGCAAAGTACCATTATTCTTTGAGAAAAGCAGCTCACCGGCGACAATGTTAAAGTAATTTACTTATTCTGGAAGAGGTGATATCCACCGCCCTCTTATAATGTTGTAAAACCGAATAAACCTGCCACCACGTAGGCTACAGAGAAGTACCGGAAACTATACGATTTGTTGTTTGTCCACTCCTACTCTCTGTGTCATTACATATATATAA
>JAODAG010329912.1:0-10891 GCA_027574785.1 Orphnurgus asper | reverse complement strand
ACAAAAAGCCCATTGAGGTAAGGAAGTTTAATTTGTTATTACAATTTGAATATTTTGAATAATCTATTGTAAATTAATAATTTATTACATACTATTATTACAAATCAAGCTATTACAAATTAATTATTTGTTATTAAAATTTAGGGTTTTATTTAATGATATTCAGTAATAAGTTCTAGTAGATATCTATATTTCAATTCATGGATATCTTAAAATATACAGACTAGAATGATATCAACTTGAAGAATAAATTACTGAGATATCAACTTAAATCAACAATTGATTTAGAGATAACAAATATTGAATTTTAGATTTCAAAACTGAATTAGATTTATAGAGATGTAAAAAAAGATGTTTCAGTTAGAATATGATTTAAAGATTTGACAAATTTTATTTCGACATCGGAGATATCTAGTTCATGCAAATTTGATTTAGAGATTTCAAAGATAAATTAGATATATCAAAAACTTGATAATTGAAGATTGAAGAACGATTTAGGGGTACTGAAAATTAACTAAAGACTTAACAAATCTTATTTCAAGATATTTTGGATATGCAAAGTCTGATTCAGAGATATCAATAATGAAAACACCCGTTTCTGGATGTCCGAGGGCGGCAGGTTTTACTGAAAGAGCGGAACCAGCCCGGGTTCAAAACCTATGACCTTGCTGACATCTTGGGTCAGTTGAATGAATTTAGCCTGACAGAACCGAACTCTCATCACTGAAAGTTGGGACTCTGGTGCAACTGTAACAACACTGAATTTGTTACATTTGCAAATTTAGGGCACCCTGCAGATAGCAGTACAGGCTAGGAGAGACCTTGAGTAGAGAAAGGACAGTTCAATCAGTAAAAATTCAACGAGAAGGTGAGAGCGCACTCAGTTTTGGGAATGAATAATCAGATACTAGAAGTTTAGAAGAATACCGTCTGCGTCCGTCCCAAGCGATTGTAAATTAGCCTTCCCCAACGACCAACTTCAAACACGTTAGTAAGCTAACTTGTGGAAATGAAAGAAAGAATATTTGGCGTGGCCGATAATGTCGTAGTCAATTGCCATTACAACTTTGGTCAGACTAAAACGATGATGATAATTTACGGTGACGTTTCTGATCCCATCCTCCGTGCCTTTCCTGGACCCCCACTGTACAGTTGAAACATGTCAATAAATTCCAAGAGACTAAATCTGTTTAGGTTTTTCGGCGGAGTATTTATTTTTTTCGTGCTCACTGGCAAATATAACATGATCCAGAGTTATAATGAAGTATTCCCAAATATAGATTCTATCGTATAGGTAGGAGATTCTAACGCAGGACAGAGTCACCTTTTCAGGATAATTTTGTGTTTCTTGACTTAACTCAGGAAACCAGGTAAGTTTAAATAAATATATTGAGTTAGAAAAAAAGAAATACACAAAGAATATTAAATGATATTCTCTTGCAGCGACAGAGTGTAGTTGAGAATGTTGAACAATGGCATAGGTCACTTATGTTAAAGTACGAGTACTGTTCCACAAAAATTCTTCGAAATGCCAATAACCCATATCCAAATTAGCCTATGATCTTTTTAACTCTTCTCAGCATGTGAATTGGATAAAAAATTTTAGTTGTGTTACAGCCAAACAGCATATCGTGTGCATGTCTGACTTCCATTTATTTAGTTTGCTATTTGTTATCAAGGAACTGTTCAACATAAGGCTAGGACAGTCTCCCCAGCATATCTGTATTACAGCCTAACAGCAAATCATGTGCAAGTATGACTTCCTACTTGCATGTACTATTTTTCTTTGCTCTTTGTTATTAACGAACTGTTCTACATAAGGCTAGGACGGTGTCCTCAGCACATCTGGATTTGACAGCCTAACACAGCATATCACTGGATTTGACAGCCACAGCATAACGCTGGAACTGCCAGCCTCCAACGAGCATCATCAGGGTTCGACCCTCAATGCCCTCAAAGTTTCATTTCTTCTTCTTCGTCCATTTTCCATTTACAGCTTGCGGTTCGTCGCCGGGGGCTGCATTTTTCTTGAGGGGGATGACGACGATGCTGTTCCTGGCTTCCTTCATCCTCCACCATCTTCCCAGTTTGTGTTCCTGGCCGACGCCCGCCACGAGGAGAGCACCGTTAGACGAGAACTGGAGGGCATTGATAAATCCAGTCTGCAGGAAAGTTTCGGGGGAACACAGGCTTAACTCTAACGTGATAGTAGTATGAATGTAATGTCTCAAACTTTTCGGAAGGAAAACAGGTCTCACGCCGGCCACCCCCTTAACTCAACATTTAATGGCGTGGTATTAGCGAGGTATGTTTGATTTGATATCATCGTTACAGGTATTGGTACGAGAATAGCGAGGTATATTTGTATTGATGTCGTCTTGGGTAATGGCATGACATTAGTGAGGTATATTTTGTTTCATATCGTCGGTAAGGGTATTGGTATGAGAATAGCGAGGTATACTTGGTTTAATATCGTCAGTACTGGTAAGAGATTAGCGAGGTATACTTGGTTTAATATCGTCGGTACAGGTAAGAGATTAGCAAGGTATACTTGGTTTAATATCGTCGGTACTGGTAAGAGATTAGCGAGGTATACTTGGTTTAATATCGTCGGTACAGGTAAGAGATTAGCGAGGAATATTGGGTTTGATATCGTCGGTACAGGTAAGAGATTAGCAAGGAATGTTGGGTTGATATCGTCGGTACAGGTACTAGTAATAGAATAGCGAGATATGTTCAGTTGATATTGCTGGTACAGTGTTGGTATGACAATAGCAAGGTATGGCTAGAGAGATATCATCGATATGGTTGTCAGTATGAGAGTAAATATCAGGTATGCTCAAATATCGATATTTTTAATATTATACCTCCAACATTATGAATTTTCTGAAAATATTTCGACACAGGAAGAATGCCAAATATGGTTCAATTTATCGCCATACCGATGCACAGTAAGAGGAGCTAGTGTACAGAATCAACAACAAGAATGTAAATACCCCACAAGATATTCAAAGAAATACTGAATATCACAGTATGCATGAAGTGGTGGTGTTTATTCTCTAGTTATTGTACAGGAGCAATAACAGGTACTTAATGAACTACTTCCATTTTATTTCACCCATTATACTGTCAGTTGAGGAAACTATTCTTTTGAGGGCTACAGGGCTAAGGGGAGTAGATGGGGGGATGGAGGGAGGGGATGCTGCTAAAGTAGCCAATCACGTCCCAGCGTGAAACACAGAAGAAATGACATCGACGGTTCCCAGGTGACGATCAACATATTCTGCTGAACAATCATAAAAGTGAAAACTCCCATCGTTAAATGATCTTTCAGACCCCCTAAATAAATTAAAATTATAAACTAGAGAATTAATTTCAAAAGAACAAACTACCACTCACCACTGGTACATCAAAGAGAGGCCTCAGCCCCTTACAATTTTCCTCCGCCCTCCACAGGCGAATCCGGGAGTCTTTGGAGCCTGCTGAGCCAAGGGAGAACGAAAATTAGACACGAAAGGTCAACAGAGGACGTGACGCGAATACAAATACCAGAGGTAAATACAGGTCTGTTACACAGCAGGACTATTATAAACGACAGCTTCTGCCGTTACCATCTTGGTTTATCACCCTGCGTCTTACTGAAATGCTTCAATAACGAGCCGATCCCGTACAACGAGGACATGGCAAAGTATAATGATAGTAGAGATATATAGTACAGGACTGTGAGCAAAACAATAAAATTGGCAACAAACTCGAGTCCAAAGTCCAGTCCACAAATGCCGAACGAAAATAAATCCCGGCATGCTCACCGTTTTCGGCCATTTTGTGTTACTATGGGCGATGTTCCTGTTGTTTATAAAGCCTTGGATTATCATGGTTGCGTCCATTTCTCTGATCCCTGATTTCATCCACGAGCCTCATGTGGAAAATCACAAGCTCCCACTCTTAGAGGGCAGACAGGTCGTCTCCCCCAACCCCACCCCCGTAGGCCTATATGCGGTTGTTTTCTAGCCGCAGGGCAACTCTATCAGCAAAAATAAACCGCCCAAAACAAATCAATTGATCCGACCGAAAGGATCTACCAGGGAAATTGACAAAACAGGTCGACGCTCACCAGAGGCTAGAAGGTCGGTGCCGTGCAGCGTAGCTATGGCGGAGATCCAGTTCTCGTCGCCGATGCCCCCGGATTCGTTGTGAGCGTTGGGTATCACGACCAGGGGCCTCTTCTTGCCCAGGGTCCACAGGGCTAATGAGCTGTAACGATCAAAACGGCGTTACAACACTCTGACCCCCTCCAGTTAAACTGGTGACCATCAACAACCCCCCCTCCCCCCGAATATGATGAATAGTTTACTTCAGTGTAATAAGGGTTAGGAAGCCCCGTAAAGAAAGCCGGTCCGTGTTTATCGCGAATGAACACCAGCTTTTTAATGAGCTTTCTCTTTTTTTCGACCAAAGTCCACATGTTAGGAGGCATGCAGGCGCATGCAACCATAACCATTTCATCCCGCCCCCCAGGAGGGCCATTTAATAATGTCCCCATCCGAGGGACGGGAGTGCACCTCAGCCTTCAACCACTTTCTCAAAGATCGAGAGCAACCTGTTCGTCACAATGCCCGCTGTTCTGAGCGAAGAAGTTATTGCAACACCGATGAAACCACGCAAACCCAACAAAAAATGTAACTGAATCGGCTAAACACCAAGGAAATACAACGTAATACTATCAAATTTGACACTAAATCCCGAGCGATACTTTGGAGGGATAAACATGACCGGACGTTATTGTTAAATGTGCTAGTTTACCCATTAGGCCATCAGGTGCTTAAATGCTACCGATCCCGGCTGTTAGATTATTAATCGATCCTTGCATCTCAGTGATAACTGCTGACAGAACTGTTCCCATTGCCGAGAACTTGGAGGAGGAACACATTTCTGTCATATCGGTTGTTAATTTGTCAAGGAGCCAATATTTTAAAACCTCAATTTTTGATTGAATTTGGTGCCCAAAAGATCGCACACGCCTCTCGCCAGACCGAGCTTACCTGTCAACCAAGCACATCCAACAAACAGACATACACTCAGTTTATAAGAAGCAAAATTCTCAAAATCCGGTAATTATGCACGTTGTTGCCATGCGTGTCTTGTACTGTTTTGTGCAGAGATTTCTTTGCAAAAGAAGGGCTCTTTCGACACGCCGGGATTCACCCATTCTACAATGACCATTAATACATGTCTATGATCAGCTGACTGTTGTTCATGATATGAATATTCATGTCCTTCATCCTATCAATCAGCAGCAGCACCTTAAGATATTATAAGCCACCGCCTATGAATCACACGCGCATGCTTATACGCACGACTCACCCGTCGTCTGCACCGGAAAAGAAAAACTCCTCGTTCAGATACCTGACGCAGTCGATGCCGCCTCTGCAAGGGAGATAAAAAAAAGAAGAGGAAGATAAGTCTTGTCTCTTTGGCTCTAGGATGAAACTTAAGAAAGACTCCGAATCTGTGTAAGCAAAGATCTCAGGATTAGAGCGGGCATCTGGTTGAGCTTGCTAACCTTCAACGACCCTAGCCAGTCCTCTCTGTACACGTACCAGCAGGTGAGCGACCATTTTGGTTATGGTTTTAATTTTTTATTAAAGCAATTAATTCAAAAACTTCAGAAGACAAATATGATACGACCCTTATTCAAAGGGCACCGAAAGGAAGCCGTTTTGGAAGGAGATTTGTACTTTGTAATCACGTTTAAATGGAATTGTGCTGTCCTTGATTTTCATATATCTACCACTGCTTTTAGAGATGAGTCTCTGTGCTATACAGAGAACAAACAATTATTGGGCTTCAACACACAGTTCTACCAGATAACTGCCGACTAATTCTGTCTTACCAGGAGGCAAACCTGGATATCTGAGGGTATAATAAGAGGTACAGTTTGGATGGAGATGTTTGTTCGCTATTACCAGACTATATCCTATGCTGAATAGCACTTGATGTGCACCTTCGCAAAACCTTCCAAGATGGGGACTACCATGACCAGACCAGAGCGGAGGCAGTGAGACACCTACCAGCAACCTGCACAACCGATGCCATACAATCAGCTGACGAGTAGCCCCCCCCCCCCTGCCCCCGCATTCCATCTTTCGATTCACGTGATGGATGGAGGAATCCTCAACGGGAAAGGTATCGACAGAGGAGCCGCATCTTACCGGTGTCCCATGAAGATCAGCTGCGACTCCTCTACGACTTTCCAGATGCGGATGGACCGGTCTCCTCCGCCGGACGAGATGGCTCGTTCTCTTACCAGGCTGTCTATGCTGGTGATTGCCTCCTGATGTCCAAATCTACAAACCAAAAAATAGATATAACAAAGATAAATATATAAATAAATAAATAAAGCTCAAAAAACAAGAAATGGTGGTGTCCGAGTGAATTTACCAAAGCCCTCATATACCCGTACCAGAATTGATCCCCAACTGATTATATGAACTCTTCAAAGACAAAAGGTAGCTGAAATGACCTCTGTGGATGCACTTGATGTTAATCAAGCATATGAGGGGCTTCGGGTAGCCTAGTGGCATCCGCCGTGGCTGTGAACCAATGCATTTGTTGGTTCACGGGTTCGAATCCCACTCGAGTCCGTGGGTCTTTCTCCGGGTGCTCCGGTTCTCTCCCCACACTTAGAAACGTCCGTCCCGGCTCTCAAAATTTCACATCTCATCTCGACAGTACCCACAAATTCTGGAGACTCGTCTTATCCGGTCCAGTGTCTTTACACATGACCAGCTGAAGCACCCTTCGAGGTGGAAGCATAACACGAGTCAATTAGTAGTTAGTACACAAGCATGTGGGCCAATAACAGTACAATCCATCCAACCGACAACCTCGCCTCTGAATGACGGTTCGCCGCCTAGTGGGAGGCGCATCCGGTCTCCACGGTTTGAATGTAGGCGAAGCAACCCACGACCAGATCTTACAACAACATGTAAAAACAAATAGGATGTGTCTAACTACCTGCTCGATGGCGAATACGAAATTAACACATGGCGGCTAGATTGATGTCGTTGTCGTTTTGACACTCTCTCTATCATAAAGCTTGGATTAATTAGAAATAGGCTGCAGCAACAACAGAATTTTTGGAAGAACAATCGTCAGTAGCGGGGAAATATAACAATGCCAAAAATTAAACAAGAACTGAAAGGAATAAAGTACTCACAGGGTTTCCATGTAGGCAAAGTCTGCGACATTCCAGAGTTTAACCGCCCGGTCGTGCGAACCGCTGAACAAGAGGCTGGTCCCCTGGCGGAAGGCCAGACCCTGGGGAAACGGAAAAAAGACGATTTAACGGCTAATGCTCGTCTAGCGTGGCATTGCCACAGTAACGCAGAGGGGGGATATGGTGATTGCAGAAAGGGTGCGGGTATTCTCACCGATATGGTATCCCGGTGCCCTTTGAACGTGTGCAGTAGCTCGCAGGTAGACGGATTCCACACGTGGATCACTTTATCCTTGCCACCGGTTGCCTGGACGAATAAAAACGAGAATATTGACAGAAATGGATACAATGGATTGACGGAAACAAAAGATGACAGGAAGTTGAATGTATTGTGTTAAGTATCATCAGATTAAGACAATCACTGAATGAAAATCTGAGATTAGAGCCCACGGTGGTGTCCGTTAACTTACTGTACATAATTTCAATATCGAAAGTAATGCACAAACAAGATCGTAACCAGCCCGTCGAGACTTATAAATCATGCTAGCCATTTCTGACAGATTCCGAGGAATATCATTGACATATTTTCACAATACACAAAACCTTGATGAGTATCTTTTCACTATACAGAGTAAGAAACCATGCATGCCCACTGATGACATAGTTGTAAAACTTGTATATCCAGGGATCAGACTGAAGTCATGTTGGAGTTTTCTTCACTTTCTTCACAACTCACGACTGGTCACTGACTAGCAATTTGGACTTGTTGCACTGTGGCGACTGACTTGCTGTTAAGAGTGACTCATAGGTTGGTTACACTGTGAATGATCTTCGTAGAAATTCTTCCTTGGGGGTTTTGACATCTTGTATGAACAACTTTATGAACAATTTCAAGTCGTAATCTGGTAACAGTTGATTGAGGCGTAAACTCAATTACTTATACAGAGCTATCAATATGTCAAGAGTTGAAAAGACGGACTCTGCCAAGGTCAGGGGCTGATAAAGTGTCACACACGTCTTGACTGGTTCACGCAAGCCTCGACACTGCGCTGCTTACCGCAAATTCATAGCACTCTGATGAGTGGATATGCCATGGCGGCTATGACTTCATCTAACAACGAAACTATGGTAGACACCTGCGGCCCGATCGTACATCAGTTGCCCGAGCTATGAATCCCCAGAGGCTTGATGCATGATCATTTTTTACGAAGGCATGGTGCTCGCGAACTTTGGATGGCAGGGGAGTTTAACGATTAAATTGCCATTTGTTTAACTTTGTTTTTTCCAATCGTTCTTGGGATTGAGCACAAATGTAAGCAGAAGTTTCATTAGGACAGAGTTGGCTTGATCGTCATCGTCAGATTATAGCAGTCCCCAAAGATTTATTGAGCAATCTGGCTTTTAAATAAATCAAATAAATTTCAACGTTTTATATCTGAGCAACTGAACAAGAAGTGATGATGGGAGTTAGACCAATGAGTGTAAATGCTAATTGTATGTGACATAGTAATGTCACATGTACCTAAACTCGGGACTCAACACTGGTACTCAATACTGAAAAGTTGCACTTGAACTCAATATACAAATCCTGTACTCAATGCTAAGGGCATGAACTCAATACCCAATGACTCAAGTTCAAGAATGGACTTGACCGCAACTCTCCGACTAGCAGGGTTACACACCGCAGAGGTCATCCTTTTCAACTACTGTAACGCATCATCACAAAATTCATGTCAAAACGCCTCTCGACCTATCAGATTTAGGGAGTAGGCCTGACCGACGGATCTAGCAACTTACCAGGTATTTATTGTTACTGGAGATGGCCATACAGAGCACATGATCTGTGTGACCTTTGTGCTTCTCCTCGGTGCCCTTGCGACCTCCAGGGATGATGCACTCTTTCTTCTTTGTAGCAATATTCCCTTTTGAAATAAACGCAGATACATTGTGCAGACACATTATGCAGATACGTTACGCAGATACATGATTAAGACATTAGCAATTAATGATGCCATGCATACAGTGCCTGTAAGGGATTTGTCAATAACAGATGGGGGTGAGGTGGGGGGGGGGAGACAACTACGGTACTATATCATTTGTGATACTCAATATACAAATCTTGTACTCAATGCTCAATGAATCAAGGTGAACTTTTTTGGCTAGAGTTAGGCTGCAGCAGACGACAGAGATGGAAAACAAATACATCGAATAAGTTTGCAAGGATCCTGCCGGGGAAGTCAAATGATGATTTAAAAGTAGAGCCCAGTTATTTCATGTATCACTTGTTAGTGAATATCTTTAACAGCATTGCCTTAAATTCTACTAACATTTAGCAAACAGATTATTGTACCAAAGAATGTCACTTAATTGAAGATGAATATTGAGATAGCTAAGGAAGAAGATCACTGCAGATGGTTAGATTAATACGTTGTGCGGTAAAACTTCAGTCAGTTCACTTACATTTAATCACAGAGCAATCTTTGGAGCCACTGAAGATATACTTGCTGTCTGATGATATCACTAAGCAGGTCACTGCCAACTTGTGACCCCTGAGCACACATAGGTCATCTGCTACCGGCTGTGAATATTCAAGAGCTACATTTTTCAGTAGCCTTCCACTTTGCTCCAACTATAAAAGAATGGAAGTTTTGGAAAATTAATTTTATGAATGATCCCAATAGGCAGGACACTGCCGGTTTGTGATCCCTTAGAATAATGCATAGTTCACCTGTAGCAGGTAGTGTATTTGCAATAATTAGTTAATGCCATCAACATTGAAGTTAATGCCATCAACATTGAAGTTAATGCCATCAACATTGAAGTTAATGCCTTGTACATTGAAGTTAATGCCATCTATATTGAAGTTATGCCATCTACATTGAAGTAAATGACTAAATATCCACATTTATTGATTGTTTATAAACGACATACCACTTCTTCCTTCAAACGGTGAGATATTGCATCATGATCGATGTCTTTGCTCTCCTTGTCCTTCCTTTCTGTAACCAAATAAAAAAAAGGCCGAAATGTTTTCACGAAGTTCATATCCACCAGTAGAAGAGAGAGAGCCCTCTACAGAATTCAATCAACTCGTCCCATCTGACAATTCCACAATCAACAATCTGTCAACCCATAAACACAGAGAGCCCTCCAAATTGTGTGAGAGCCCTCCAAATAGTGTGAGAGCCCTCCACATTGTGTGAGAGCCCTCATGGGCTTCATAACACCGGCCAGCGATGTACAACGGGCTGTAATTTTGAAATTGGGGAGGGGGGGGGCACATCGGTCTTCCATAATTGTCGATGACGTCATTGCCGCCATGGCATATCTGGGGTAAACAGCACAGTGACAAGGTCCACGCAAGCGAACCAAGACGTTTCTGTCACTGATCTCGGCAGACAGTCGAGAACAAATATGTGATACGAAGATGTACCGTTAGGGAGGCGGAAGTGATGGGTTATTTTATTGGCAGCTGTGAACCACTTACAATATAGCAATACTCTGTGTGATGCTGTAGCGTGCCGGTTACAGTACAGCACTAATACGGTTAAAGGGATATATATGATGAACTACGACTACAAAAAGTACACCCGACAAAACCCCATTACAGTGCCATTGAACACTCCGAATCAAAGTAATATGTAGAACGTCATGGGCAGAGAGCAACCCATG
>JAODAG010329890.1:0-10892 GCA_027574785.1 Orphnurgus asper | reverse complement strand
ATGTGTCTGCACGGAGTGTTTGACAGGTTTTATATTGTCCAGATCTCCTATATCGCGATGACAATATTCTCGCAATATTCGGAGGGAATAATATTAACGTACAATAAGAGTTACATGTCACTTCAATAACGGTCTTACATTAACATTAGGACCGACACAGTCCATAACTATTTAATATGGTTCCGTGAAGTCAATATGGTCGATACAACAATAATTTTTGCCATTTCAAATTTCCTAAATAATCTGCATGAAACTCGTTGATTAACAAAAAACGAGTTTCATGCAGATCCTTACAAGAACGAATTCTAATACATTTTTTTTATATATATTTTAAGAATCTCCTCCCGCAGAAAAGAATGTTGCACGCGAATACAAACTATACGGCACCCTGGTGCCATGACTGATCTACCGTATTTCTCAGCCTAAATCCTCTTACGTCAGTACTGCAGGCAGTGTATCAGTGGCGGTGTAATTCCTTCGTACTTACGCACCTACGCAATTATGAACCTACGCTCTTACGCAAACCTCACCTACGTCGCAAGAATGACAATATTTGCTGAATAATCTATCTATGAAATGGCATTTCCCCCGCTCACTAGTCAATCTCTGTATAACTATGTAACTCAGCTTGTCAAACAATATCACATAGAAACTACCAGGCTACCCCTATACCCTTAGTACATGTTAACCTCAACCTATCATTGCCCTAAGATTACTCCGTCACCAACGTATTGGCCAACCCCAGACTTCTACAGTGCCCACAACCTGTCAAACCATTGTAATCCAGACAGCTGCATTCACCGCTGGAGTAACATGAAAAACGACAAGAGGTTAACGACAAGAGCTTAACGACAAGAGGTTAAATTAACAGTCAGCCCGAGACCTTCGTTCGGAGTTCTTTCCGAAGAAAACACATGGAGGACGTAGTTCACCTCCCTTGCAAGAACAATATACCGAGTCCTTCAAAATAATAATACAATACAACTTATAGGACTTAAAACGGATTTCTTCTTACAGTATTATCTGTGGTTTTAAGGGCGTAATCTAGGAATAGTCTACTAACAGACACCTAACATTATGCTACGCGCAGAAAAATTCCCCTCTAAAAGCTTTGTGGTTCTAATACGTATGCCTCTCCCTCTTCAATTGCCCAGTGTGTCTGGTAATCTTATCAGTTTTATGTTAATCATGAAACCTAGATACGATCGCTAAACTAGTAGAAAGTGAACTGACAGCCTCTGTAATAGAGGTAGCCATGCGGTGATTACTTTTCATTTTAGCCGGTTAAGGAAATACGATGTGAGCCGGTAGTCGAATGGAGACGTAACGACACCATAAAGACCAAGTGAGCAAAAGACAATTGCTGGAGAATTTGTCGTTGATATAAATTTAACTCTAGCAAGGCGGTCCTGTCGGAAGTTAATTAGGTATAGGCCTGAGGTTAATCAGCTTGACTAGTGATAATCTAAGCTACATTCTTGTGCATGTATCACTCCAGGAACACTCTGCCCAACTTCAAGTCATAAAACTGTTATAACAGTTAATTGAGATGTAAACACAATTACTTACACAAAGCTATTAATATGTCAAGTACTGAATGTCCAGTTTACCCTGCAGAGAAAGCAGATAATAATAAAAACAAACCTGGATATACTTTTACAGACAAAGAGTGGCCTGGCAAAAACTGGATATGTTCAGATAGATCAAATTCCTTTGTCAACACTTCCTTCAGCACGTTCAATAACCTACCCTCAGGAATAGTCTGCAATTGCAAGTGGATAGACATAACGACTTACCAAAAAATTAAAGCTAAATGTGTGAACAAAAATCAGGAATCACTTTTTGTAGTTGGCAGTTAAGTTGATCAACAGCCTGTTGATGCCAATGAATTTTAGAGGCGCTCTCGCGTAACTAGTACATGGCGTGTCTCTACCGCCTTCTCCCCTTACCCTGGTTGCTGAAGGGAAACACTGTTGAAGCCACATTATGCGTACAATATAGGCCTATGCAATATATTTTCGCATTGTCCCACTAGAAATATTGTGCACCGTAGGCCTATGCTCAGGCTTTCTATATTAATTTCGGTTGTCGGTTCCATCTGCTATAACACAGAATTACTGGGGGTTTTTATTTGATGATTACAATGCTACGTTTGTTAAGTTGAATTCACAAGCGTTTGTTTTGTATTTCGCCACTACTTTACCACCATGATCGCAAAGAGTCCGTCATGGAAATAGTACCTTATAAGGTACTGTACATTGTATTCTAACACGGTCTTAAATTATTCCAAGCTGTGGCATGATATGATCTCCAGACATTTTATTGTACTTTATGTATTAGGTTGCTATGCTAGGAATATTGTTACTAATTCTACAATTGGCAAGATTCGATGACGTCATGATTAGAACATGTACCGTAACTATCCTCTGTCCTTTCTACCAGGTGGCAGACATTATCTGGTAGTTGTGCCAAGTCAGTAGGCGTAGACAGGTCGACAAGGGGCCATAATATATTCAAGGGAGCTCTCCCTTAATTAAACCCTCTTGTACCGCCCAAATAATCGATATCTCGTTTCGCCTTGGGATATTACTAAGCGCTATTGCTTAGCCTTTATGTCGTTTAACATTCCATCGGATCGGTTACCCGCCCAAATATGTGGTTCGTCTCGCCTCATTTGGACCCTCACAACAATCGCTACTTCCCCAGACATTTCAGACTACGCCCCGTCTTATATGAAACCTCACCAGCACATCCATTTCCCTGGGACACGCATACTAATGCAATAAATCCGAATCATTTGTATATTACCGTTTTCCTCTAATTGGTTCTTCTGAATATACATTGATGTTATGTATATAATTGAGCACAACAGCTGTACGTGTTATAATAATAATTGTTTTGTTCCTATATGCTTCGTAAACAGTTTCCAATGTTTCAAGGATACAGATATCTCTCTGATAATAGACACAAATGTAACTGTAGATCAAATATCCCAAGCTCCTATTTGTATATTAATTGTATTTTTATGGTATCGATATGTACAATTGCCATCTACAAAATGAGTTCTGGTTATCTAGCATGTGGAAGAGAGGATCTTTCAACACTTCTTCTTCAATACGTAAACTGTAGAGCAAACTATAGCCTCTTTCTCCCTGAGTTATCATCGCAACTGTCTAATGACAAATATATAACTCCATAAGTCACCAGGGAACAATAAATATAATTGCTCAAGATGTTGACGTGATGGCCGGACATCTTGCCATTAGGTGGATGTGACGACACTTGACGTTACGTGGCACTGAATAACACCAATGGCATACTGCATTTTCGTAATTTTGATGCACATTGATTTGAATTGTGGTGATAATAAAAAGTAGTTGGTTTGCAGATTTACGGAGCATATATACAATACAAAGCTTAGGCAATTACTACTTTCACAGTCAGAAACAGGATGACTGTACACTGTATTAAGATATACAGAATATGTGTGGTTAGTTTGATTGTTTTTAAAGTGAATGTTGGGCAGCGGTAATATATTATCCTTCTTCACGAGTATAAAAGTTGGTCATCGAAGAGATATTGGAGTGCAAACTTCGATAATCTCTGTACTCGATTTATCACATGGAGTAGTTTCACGATTTTCGTTACCACCATTACTTTTAAAACAAGTTCTCTATTATACATAGGAGGAATCCGGGAAAGTGCCCCTTTCCCCGCTATCGCACTGCATCATAATGTAAACACTGTTTAATTGATATCGTATTCACTGCAAGAACACCCGCATGCTTAAATTAGATGGATCTTAGCATAGCACAGCATCTGAAACTCCATGTTGGTCAGTCTGTGATGCTATAGATGGCTGGTAATGGAGACCGCAATTGCTCTATGGATTGGTACCTCTCTGCATGGTCACCTGATACTATACTTTATTCTACTAAACCTTACTGCGGCTCTGTAGCGGGGGCTTTAGTCTTTCCACAGGTGTGAATGCCAGTGATAATACTTGTAGGTAAGTTGTAATCACCGCACTTTGAGTGACAAACTCGTAAAACTGTTTGGCTGGTTTCATTCCGTCCTCAGTTACAAGTTAGGATGAAAGATGCTTATATATCCTATGATGGTACTCTTTCATAATTGTATGGGCATTTATAACCATGGTATTATAATAGGCCTCCTTTGCATTATAATCTGACAAGCACATTTTAGGATATGCTCAGCTTGCAATATGTTTCCATATACCTGTTCTGCTGTTGGTTTTGCTTCAAATGACAATTAGGTACATCTAAAACACAAGTAATATCACTGATTACACTGAGAAAAGATCCGAAGAATCAACCAACTGGATGTGATGGTAGAAAAACATGGTCAATGAAGTATCTAGAATGTGGGAATATGGGATTATCTCTCGTATTAACGAAAACGATCGGGAACCAAACAGAATTTATGAGCTGGGAAAAGGGCTACAGCCAAAAAAGCAAGATATTATTATGATATAACTGATTTCATGTCGCAATAATCAAGTCAGTTACAAGGATGTGCATTACCGTAATCATATTAAAAAAAACATGTAGTATATACATAATTATTGTATTGCTTAGTCATAACTTGTGATGTACGAAGTCCAATATTGGTCTGGGTATACTCCCATGCATACTGAGTGACAGAGCTGATTTTCGTTACATCCTAGATCGAGAAGTGCTTCCTAACTCTCATTTTCAGCAAATGACTGGCTATTCCTGCAGGAGCCTCGGAATTATTCAGTATATGTTAACAGCCCCATAAAATGATGTGGTTTCTTCAACCTGACAATTAACTCTTCTACCAACATTGAGAAATGACGTAGAGTGTGTGTACTCTCACTCTCGGGGCCTTTTCAAAATCAATATCCTTTTTACTTGTTTGCATTTAGAACATCAATGCATTGTACTTGCCATTTGACATTTGCACAATGTATGTGGCTAAACGATAGTACTGAATTGCTTGATTTCTCAAGTTGTAGCCTGACAACACTATATATTTATTGATACCGATATAACAATTCATCATACAGCGATGGTGTCCGGTGCTCGAGCGAGATCCATGAAGTGAAAATATACACCATCGGTGTTTCTGTTCCAAATTAGAAGGTAGATTTAGAATTGTTTCCAACTCCTTTAACTATATGTATCATCTTGGCTTCTGTCTGGTTTTACGTGGAAAGTTTGTTTTAACATTGCAAGGAGGAGACTGGGATACATTTTGTGTAATGAGTTTATTTCATACTTGGCTGAAATACTCGAAATTTAATTGCACCACTACCTTGCATCGACCGATGGATGATGCATGGTACGCTCACATACGTACGGATAGAACCAGACGACAGCTGCAGGATTGGATCATGATAAACAGCACTGCACTGCACTTAGTACTTGAGTTTGACTCCCTATAAGACATCTCGTGTTGTAGTACACATGAACGCGTTAGTGTACAGCGGCAGGCTGAAGGACTAACACAGCACTAGCGTAAACAATAACGTTGGTCCAACACTAGAATCACCATCGCAAGACATTTTCAATACTCCAAGGCATGCAAAAGATCCCATCAAGATTGAAAATGGATTAATGTAGTAATTAATTTATGCTAATTGCTAAGCCAGCCAGTCCCGCTCGATTGAAAATTGACTCGAGTAAGCAAGCTCGTGCGTACGGCGTACGTATATACATACAGAAGTACTACCATTGCCATTGCTTCTAGAATATACGGAACCATATTTTATATCTACATTCATTAAAATATAATAAGTAAAAATTAAGCATAAGTTCTACTATGCCCTGTATATATGTATCCGAATATGATGTACGAAGAAGATGGCGAGGTTATGTTTTCCTGTTATTGACCTAATGGTATATTGCCAAGGTGTGTGCATAATTAAGTAATATCGAGACACTTTTTGTAGAGTTGGCCCTAAGCGTGATTGATTTTTTTCTTCACAAATTTCGATAATTCAAGAATTTTGATCTTGAATTGTGCTTCCAGTTGATGAAGTACTATACTTATTCTACTACCCAACCCAGACAAAAGTCAGCTTTATCTTTGAGATACAATTTACAATAGGATAAAACCAGTGGTGTATGTCAAGCCTCCATCATAGGCACACATTTAACTATGATGAAGCTAACGTGACCGTCTAAAGACCTATGCCTATTATATGATATGTTTTAGCCTAGTCTAACGTTAGTGATACAGAAATATCGTTCGGCTTGGGCCAATGGTTTACATAGTCATAAGGTATACGTTATAAATTTTAGAATTTAATATATATCTTTAAATGGATTTAAAGATATATTAAAGAATTAACAATATATTTAATTCATGAATAAAATACAAACTGGTTTGTCATACGGACGTATGATCAAGTAGCAACTGGACGATTTCCGACATTACGAGAGCGCGAAAACGGGCTGAGCAGCGCCCATGAGAAAAAGTCGATCACGTGGTTAATTTGATTTAGTATCTGGCTATATTCAAGTTATTCATAGTGAATTAAAATCCGTTTTCCGTTACGTGAGTTCGGCGAATGAACAGGCGAATAATGACTAGAGCGATTATTGTCCGAAAAGGTGGCAGTTAGTCTGCTGCGTAAGAGCAAAAAAAAAGGATTCAAAGAAAAATGTAAAACAAATTAAAATTCCATATTTGTTTGGTGCTATGTCAGTATGTGGCAATACTCTTTGTGCTACATAAACGAGTTATTGTCATACGACGTGTTCCAGGCTAAATTAATGTCTGTTTTGTCGTGCCAGACTGATGCAGAGTTTCTAATTACGTTTTTAATTAATTTCCAATTGTAAGTACACTTTATAGATCAAATTTCAGACAATTAAAAGCCACTCGGCATATCCTTATGAGAATGTGCATGTTTTTGTACCGTATTTGTTTTAACCCCAACCCTCTGAATCGTCACAAAGAAGTAAAACAAATAATCCGTCCAAAATGTACAAAAGCCTAAGCTCTCCTCCACATAGTTTAACAACAGTACAGGTCTCAATACACATCATAACTTGTACTATATATAAGTTATGCCACGGAGCTATTTGTTCGGTCGGTCTACACATACAAGCCAGTTCGTAAATAACAGACAGGGACAGACATAGTTGTAATCAAACTATTAGTAATTTCACGTAATAATGAAACCTTGACGCTATAGTACTTATGTTAACTGTGTCGAGAGTTTTGTATCTTCCATTATCATGGTAGTATTACCAGCGTTTCTGCGAACCACACACACACACACACACACTTGCACTGGTACCACAGGTCTGCATCGATGAAGATTTAATTGGAAGACTCCTCGACAGGGAGAAAGTCTCTGAATTACACATACATAGTTCAAATATTATTTGCTATTTTTGGAATTAATGCGCACAGCCATGACATCGGGCTTGATGAGTTATCGTGAGCTAGCTTAGCTGTGTAAATTATATGCAAAGAATAAAACATACAGTTTTGAAAGTATTAGTAAGGGTAAAAACCCCTGACCGATAAACAATTGAGATAAGCAGCGCAGTATGGAGGTCCGCGTGAATGCGTCAATACGTCTCTGTTGCTGCCCTCGCCAGGCAGCTCAGAACATATATGCATATATGTTAGCTCAGAATATATGTTAGCTCAGCTATATATAGCTCAGAATATATGTGGTAGCCTACGTATAAACATACGTTTTGGGAGTTTAATTAAGGGAACTATTACCGGTATGTGACTTTGTCCTATATCTACAGCAACAAATTATTTCAAATGATGCGAGGTCACATAGAACAAGAATGTATTATATTTGGCATTTAATTACAAATAGACAAAATAATATATATACATATGAACTACTACTACGACAAAATTCGTACTACAAATTTTCTGAACGTCACATTGTAAAAGTTGTGTCTACCCGATAATACAAACCCGGATTCAAGGAACAGCCAGGAAGAAATGTTACGATTATGTCTCTGTCTAGACTACCTCTCTGTTAAAATAGTGACACTGTTGTATATAATATTTCTTGCGCGACTACACAGTAAGGTTTCTTTTATACTCTTGTTTATCTCAACTTGTGGAGTTTTGTTGTTGAAGTCATTGTTGAGGCTAACGATGCTCTTTCCAATGGAGTCAGGATGTGATCCAAACTAAAACTTTGGGGTACCCCTGAAACAAGATGTCTCACCCTCTGTGTTTTGTTTAGCCGAAAGGCAAGTAGCTCGCAAAATGTCAAATGGGGATCTCGATCATAAGCAGATGGGCCAATTTCGTTCAATATATATGTATAATTATACACTGCTAATAAATCGAGATACAATTGTCCTATATTGGCTGCGAGAAGGTATTAATACAAAGTCGGTCAAGCTGATGACGTCATGTAGCTTCAATCAATAACCGTAGCGTTCCAGCAGCCCTGTAACGAGGCATTCCTGTAAGGGCTATAATTCGAGGGGCTGATGGGTCGAAATATTCGATATAATAGCCGAAATAAAGATCGAGTTACAGGTTTAGCTTGTTCCTTATCATTTCAGTTGGTGATGATCAGATGAAGAAGTAATGAAGAGGTAGTCATGACAAATTGAGTGCAGGTGGGAGGAGGGTTGAAATCTCTGTTCAAGGATTCGCAAACGTAATAACGTAAAGTGGTAATATATATATATATATTAGTTTTATGAATGCTTCTATGAAAGCTATACGGGTTGATTATAAGCTACTGTGTTGCCCATTTGTCTTTGGACAACACTCTCTACAACTTATCTACACCTGAACTACTCAGCTCTTTCTCTCTCGTTTTCGTTCTGGTTCTTGTTGTCGTTCTCGTTCTCGTTCTGCTCTCTCTAATGGAAACCTTCCCCTAATATAAAATTTAAGCATCCAATATCAGGTTATGCTTAACAACTAAAATATATCGTCCTAACTAAAGGATACAAAGTAATACATTACTTTGCAATGAACAACGAAGTTTGTCAGCTACAACAAGTTTGTCAGCTCCATCAAGGTACTAGTAATAACCAGGTCACTGGCCATTAAATGTAATTCCTCGTTGATATGCATTTGGTACCTCATACAAACTCCAGAATAAGCTAAATTTATGGATGTTTTATTACCGTAAGTGTAAAATATACTGTTGTGAACACACATATACATTTTAGGGATGCAGTATTTTCAAAATAGGCCTCTAGAAATCAGTGGATTCTTGAAAAATGGCAACTCCTAGTTCAATGATCACTTCTACGATCAAAACGAGTACACAAACTGTACTTAGGTTGGTTGTTGGAGGTATTTGACCCCACGCATCTTTTATTCGTGGGCTAAGGTTTACAGTAAATCGTAGGACGCATTTGGTTTTCCATAGGCCCATTCGTCGTATCGACTCCATATTAAAAAAAAGGCCGTTTCAAAAAGTGTCGGATTTCATCAATTTATCAGACACGCTTTTATCTTGCGACTTTCATGCTATTCTGAAGAGGCATATTCAGGTTTTTTTTTTACTTCACTACTGACTCATCTTTCATCAATGTTTTACTTCGAGAACGTCCACGGCAAATCTGTCTAATGTCTAAGCTCGATTTTATGAATAAGTTTGACGTATACAGTCTTCCAGGGGTAACGCGAGAACTATCGGCCTCGACACTTATATATTAATGTTGCGACTTCTTGGGCTATTATAGATGGATCCTGAGCATTGGTTGAAACATAACACAGACCCTTCAAAGACGTTGTTATTTACAACATTTTCAACAAGTCTTGCGGAGTGACTCTAATAAATTACCCGGTGAGAAAGAACTTCATCCTTAAAAGTTGGAGGACAAATTTGCACAATTTGTACTTCTATGTTGTAGGTTCTGTGTTGGACAAGCGGATGGTTTCACGCGTTAATTAGTGATCATTTCTCTGCCGTGTTGTAAGATCATGTGTTAGTATATGTGGTGTGTGGTATATGTGGTGTGCAATATCTGTGGCCCCGGGTTCATTCTTGTGTAAATTTTACATGAAACGTGTCCCGGTAAAATTGATATTTATATCATAGATAAAATGTAGTTAAGTGTAACTGATAGTCAAGATGTGCTTTCTTCATAGCCTTTTTTTATAATTTTCTTCAAATTTTAAATATATACAATGATATTTTTTAGTCATTAATTAATATCGTACCAGCACTTATGGTTGCACAAAATGATCGTGATCATGATTAAACAGTGGCGGATCCATATCGGTGATAAATATACGTTATTCCAGAATTGTGTGTATTGCCATAAATACATATGCAAGAACGTTTCCTCCAAAACGGCAGGATGGCTCCCGATTTTTCCCTTAATTTAATAAAAAGGATTGAAGATAGAGATCGTTCTGTTTGGATATTTTCAAGTCAATCAATACATTAACATACAGCCAGGGATGTAGTCAGGGCAGTGGGGTGACGACGGCTGCCCTCCCTTCAGTGGTGTCAAAATAGGGAGAAACGAGAATGCTGGAATACAGACGTTTACAGTGACGTCGACTGTCATGCAGTTCGATTACGGTACTTTATTTAACCGTACAGCTCTCCCTTTCAAAGCCGAAGTTTGGAAATAGTATCTCTTTGCATTTTAAAACTGACGTGTAATCTTTTCACCAGGGCCAGTTTTACTATCGATCCAGTGGCTCTGATACTCCGATATAGGGACCCCCAATATTATAATCAAGGTAAAATACGCAAAAGAAGGTATACAGGCCAGCCATGTCCCCCTCCTTCCCTCCACGCACTGGACGCCTTGTGCGTGGTTGTATCACGACCAGCTTGGGGTCCCCAAACTTTACGTCTGGGCCATCCGAAATGTGATTATGCTTTGAAACGTGCATTCGGCACAAAGCTCTCTTACATTGAAAAAATCGTTATCTTGATA